>CM037864.1:44591608-44804108 GCA_021292105.1 Anadara kagoshimensis
CACGATTAGTCTGAATGGGTAGGGTAGTGTGGTGGGCCCTTTAAAATGTTGTAAGTGGGTAAGTCGGATGTTTTGGTCAAAAACGACTGATGAAAATATGAAGGTTTGTGTCAAACATTAGCAAGATCTGGTCACATATATAGTACCGTAGTTCCGATAGTTAGAGTTCAAAACATTTGTTTGAACCATTTACAAAATAATAATAATAATAATAATAATAATAATAATAATAATAAATTACTGAACGAATTTGTAAGTTCTTCAATGTCTCTTCACAATATGATTTTATAAATTGCAGACCCAATTATTTTTCAGTTAAACATAACATACATGTAGGGTTGTTAACGCAAGCTTAGGATATTGTAAACATAAGCTTATCAAGACATTCAAAAATGTTTTAAGGCCATCATCACAATATTGTTGATAAGCATGATGTCTTCGAGGTCTCAAAAATAACCATGGGTATTTTTCACGTCCCTTATTGTAACTTACTCTTCCGGAGAACCTGCCCTCCCTTCCCTGATGGCGGATCACCTGTTTGCCAGCTTTAGAGATTTTACTTTGCTTTGGGAATGTGGCTTGTTCCCCGATTGGTATATTTGATTTTGATTATCCTAAGATTCACTACTGATGAGGAATTGTATTTCGAACCAACCGTCTAGTGCTATAAAATTAATACTGGAATAATATGTAATTACGTACCTTCCGCTGGACGGTATAATATTTGTTTGGAATGTGATAAGTTTACGATGTTTATGTATCAATAATTATAGTTCCTTAATTCACGATGAAGTACTAATTTAATTTTTTGTTTTTTACTTTGCCGAGCCTTTATACCTCAATGCATTAAGGCCAAGTGGAACAAATGGGTACTATCTACAAGTTTCTGATTTTTTCCATACTTGTAAAACTTTTTGAGGCGCATCTGAAAATGTAAAAACATATACGGGTCACCTTTTTACTTTTTTAGCTATAAATCGTCAAAAATGCAAAAATGGCGGACTTTTAACATAGGACCAATAGGAAATCGCAATTTTTCAGACTCTAAAAAATTGTAAAAAAAAATTACAGATTGTCCTACAAGTTTTTAAAAAACTAACATCATGTAGTTCTTAATTTAAATTTTCTGAAAATGTAAAGAAATGCATATGTCCCCTTGCTTGATTTTTCGGTATTAAACTTCAAAGACGTAATCTGATACAAAAATATGACCAAAATTAACAATAACGTCATATTTTTGACGATATTGCTAAGGATCGGCAAACTTGCCAACTTTAACGTTATCGTGTCGTAAACTAGGAGTGTTGTGTTTGTGCTTCTCGCTTTATATTAACTTTATGATTTGTATAAAAATTACTTCATCAATTAGATTATTTTGTATTTCTTGTCACTAAAGAATAATAATTAGGATAGAAAAAAAAGATGTAAAGAAACATTATTACTTCGAATAGCAGAAGATCAAGGCCTTATTATCCGAAATAGAGTAAATGATGATACTTCAAAAATGCAAGAATACGGGCCGATCAGATCGGGAAATATTATCAATAGCTACATTTGAAATGAAAAAGATATTGAACTATTGAGACAAAATCTTGACTGGAGTAAAAAAATCATTATAATTTAAAACATTTTACTTGGCCGAAAAAGCGACCGTTCAAAAACCACCGAGCTCGAAAAAACGTCATTCAGAAATCTCGTGCGCAATTCAAATTACACCCCTTATTTCAGTTAAAATTTTCATGACGTCATTGTAAAAAGATTTTAAAAGTCATAGTATATGAAAAATATGAAAATTCTAAATTTTTGAAATCTGAAAGAATTTTGAAAATCAATACAATATTAAAAAAGATATCATCAATTAAGTTTTGTGGAAAAACGGCTTTATCAATTGAAGGCATGAAAGGCAAAACTTTAGTGAATCACCGGTATCTGTTGAACTTACCCGTGTACCGTTTTTTGATACTTCTCTTGTATATTTTCATA
This sequence comes from Anadara kagoshimensis, assembly GCA_021292105.1. Taxonomy (NCBI): domain Eukaryota; kingdom Metazoa; phylum Mollusca; class Bivalvia; order Arcoida; family Arcidae; genus Anadara; species Anadara kagoshimensis. Next base: position 44,593,592 of record CM037864.1, read on the forward strand.
AATATTTTTAATTGATAGATATTATGTATTTTATTCCCTGTAAGTTATTGAATCCAAATTACAGTTACTTTAAGCTAGGACTTTGAATAATACAATCATAGATCATAGATTTGTACACGCCATACGTAACGTCAGCGTCCATTTGTACCACTTGGCCTTAAGTTTCGCTTCCATACCCCAAAACAACCAATTGATAAATTAAGTGTCTTTAAATTAGGATTGACGACCTTGCTTGCGTGTAATTTTGATAACTTGGAATGATCGGACCTTTGGGACTTTACTTACAAACTTGGGTCAGTATGATTCTAGAAATGAATGAATATTTGAAATAGTCGCGAGAAGCATTATAAATCCCTCGTTGTTGTCAATGTGACTGGAGACAGGTAAAATTTATGTTGTAAGGGTAGATTAAGTTAACATTCTGTAAATCCCCACATTCATATTGGCGAGTCATTGTCATTGGTATACTGTAAGGTGAACAAGTGAACTCCTTGCAATATTTAAAGGTTTAGAGGCTAGGGCATCGTACTTTAAATAATAGATCACCCATGAGGATGTAAAACTGATACCAACAAACCGTAATAATGATAATCAAATGATATCATTGATCAAGTTCTGGACTTAGAATATTAAAATTTTTCATATTAAAATAACCAATAAATACTACACTAAACTCACCTCATATAAGCGTAATAATATCACATACCAATATTATTTGCGGGAAATATTGGTTCTACTTGTCGTCGAAATCGTTTATGATGTATAATATATAAGCGTAAAATTATTATATAACCCATTTAATTTGTGCGAAGTACTATTTCAACTTGTCATGGAAAACGATATCATGTAACATTATTTATCTCTACTAATCGATATGTTCAGCGATATTATGTGATTTCTTTTTGCCGAAATCAGTTGTTATCATAGATATGACGTCAAAATATGGTGCAACAATCATATGACGTCATCCAATCATATCTATGGTCAATTGATAATCCACAACACAGGAAAGTGAAAAATAATGGAAAATAAGTAAAGTTCCACCAGGAAAGTATGGCCGGTTCTACGGGAAGAAGATTCATCTGTCAATTTCGCTACATTGCTAGTTTTTGTTTACTTTGTTTATAGGGTCCTCAAAAGTAATGTATACTCATTCATGAAAAGTATTTCCTCAGATAAATTTGGTTAAATATATTTTGGTCCTTTCGATATATTTTCAACTCCTAGAAAGATTTTGATTTCACAATTTTGGTCCACACACTGCCGATTCCGAACGACCGTGTAGTGCCGTAAAGTTAACTTTACATGGTATAATACACTGCCCTCCATAAATTATTATACATGTTTAAAACTCGTCCCTATCATAACAGACTCAAAATCGTGACAAAATTAAAGTGTTTAAAACATAATTATGTTAAAGCTGGATGTTTTTATCTGAAAAATCATAATATTCCCAAAATTTCAGAAAATTCCAAGAAAATCGATTTTCGAGAAAAACGACTTTGTTACATAAATTAGATTATAAAGTTAAGATATCAATTTCAAATACAGGAATACTTTACTACATGTATTTCAATTGTATGAAAAAAATGATCTGATGATTATAAAGTAAAATTATGGCAAATATGAATTTGTAAAATTATTTATGTGTTTGTTGTGATTTGGACATAGACTGGCATGTTTGTTTTTGATTGAGCTTGGTAATAGCTAACAACTGCTATCTACGTCTGATGCGAAGTGATGATCTTGGTGACATGTGTCTCTTCACACCAAAGAACCGATAATTCTAGTTGGATTTAACGAGTAAAATCTTTAACGATTTACTCTGCAGAAATATTTCATGATAATCTCAGATGCCCATAGCAATATCCAGAACAACATGGCTGTAATTAGTGATGAATATAAAACTGTATATTTACAATCTGATTAACACTCCTTCAATGAAGCTTTAACGACTGATTGCCTTCACTTGTGCATGAAGGCAACGGGGCATTCGCGTGACCTTGATGACGTAATGTTGACCTGTTTTTTTTTATCATGGCGCATGAATACATAATGTGTACTTGTATTAAGTACCACGTTTTGTAAAACGTGTTTTTGTTTACATTTTACAATAAAAATATTATCATGAAAATTAAGAACAAAAGGTATAATAAAGAATGTAATAAAATTGTTTTAAGTACTTTGAAGGGATTACTTTTTTTGTCCGCCAACCAGCGACACTTGTCATCAAAGATTCAGGTCAACTTGTTGTTCCCACGATTTTGTTCATCCAGCCGCTACGTGTCAAAAAGATACCTTGTATATTATTTAACCGACTTTATTTTAGGTAACAGTCAATTGTCGATGAATTGTAAATATAAGACATGAAATTGAGTTTTTTGTTTTTCATGAGGTGATGAAGGGAATGAGAAATCCGCAGATTAATCATGAAAGAATGAGAAATCCGCAAATTTAATGAAAGACGAAGTCTTTCATGATTAATCTGCGGATTTCTCATTCCCTTCATCACCTCATAAAAGACAAAAAACTCAATTTCATTTCTTAATTATTGTCTATAAAACATATATATTAATATACTATTGTCTAAATTTGCTGCTAGTTATTATTTAAAATGCTTAGAAAAAATAAGGTATACATCCTCATGCAAAGTATTTCCTTAGCTAAATTTTGTCAAAATATATTTTGGTCCTTTGTGTTTCTTTTCAACATCTTGAAAAGGTTTAGTTTTATAATTTTGGTCTAAGCACTACTGATGAGTAATTGTATTCCGAAACGGCCGTCTAGTGCTGTAAAATTAAAACTGGTATAATATGTAATTTATTGAATTTAATGCTATGGCAGTTAGGCATAATTTACTGGCACAAACATTTTTATAGTACGCATACATGGTTGAAGTTCATTCTGCAGTTCATGTATGTGTAAAAACCTTGAACATTTACTCAATTCCTTTTCTTGAATATATCTCTCTTGTCTTTAAACATTTGACATACACCTTTTGGAAACTCTTCCGCAATTCGAAGATCGTAGATAAGATTGAATTTGACGTCCAGTGATCATTGATTTAAATTTGGAAACGAATCTGAATCAAAATCAAACATACTTATACAAGTCCAAATCACAATTCTGAAGCAAAGTAAAAACCTTGAAACTAACATATTATGTTAGAAACGTGAACTCCGGAAATCCGCCGGGTATGTAATAAAAATGGAGAGTGAAAGAAACATGGAACTATGACAGATCAAATATATCCTGGGTAATCCTGAACACAGAGAAAGGAGAACGATCTGACAGAAGCCAATTAAATCACCGAAACTTTTTTTTTCTGTTGCCATTCGTGGAAAAGTGAATTCTCTTTTCAAACAAATGTTTGGTATTCATTGTTCAAATGATATGACAGTTATCACACTATTTATCATTAATATAATGTTTCTTTACATGTTTGTGGATGATTCGACTTCAGGTATTTTCAAGTTTCAAAATCAAGTTATCCTATCAATTTCATGTCTTAACCGTCGTGCCACATGCACATTTTCTTAGTGTGTATTCTTTTGAGATTTGGAATAGCGTATTTCCATTTTATCCATTAAGATTATTATATTGTTACTATTTTGTACGACTTTATTCATTGTGTTTGTACGATTTTTGTACTTTACTATCATTTTTCTCTTACGTGTTGCACTGTAAAGCGGCCACCCATTTTATATCACATCTTTTAATATTTCTTATTTCAATCAGAAATGGTCAAAATAATTAACAATACCAATCAAAAACAAACATACTAATCCATATCCGAATCACAACCCAGAAGCAAAGTAAAAACTTTGGAACTGACAAGTTAGGTTAGACACGTGGACTTCCAACAGGGAAGTGAGGCCGGGTGCTCCTTAATTTATTTTATTTTATTTCATTTCATTTTTTTAAATTTTATTTTCAATGTTAATTAACACAAAAAAATTTATGACTTAAAAAAATGACAACCAACAGCAAATAAGAAATTTGTCCAGAAATCCATCTTCATTAAACTAAATTTTATTATTATCTAGGATATTTGTTAGATATTCCTTTTTTAAAGCATAGTAGCTATGTTTTATTTATGTTCTACATTGTAAGACTATAAGTATTAGTAACGCTTACATTTATAAAGCTCTACATTGCAATGCCTTTATTTGATACCTCTGCTTTATACAAATGAGGCCATTATGCATTTATGTATTTAGAAACTGTTTTGTATGTACGGCGTTCTTTATTGTCAGACATGTATGTAAAAATCAAAAACAAACATACCATTTCATGTTCAAAGGAACATTTCAAAACAAAATAAAAATTTGAAGCTGGGAAATTATTTTTAACAAGTGAACTTCCACCAGAGAAGTGAGGCCTTGTGTTCCGGAAGTGTAAGCACCTCCTGTTTAGCTGCTTCCGCAGTGCGTGTGATTTGGAATAAAAAACATGGAAATTTTGGATGTCAAATATATCCAGGGTAATTTGAATACAGAGAGAGCAATTACTTAATTATAAAATAAATAACAAAAACATATAAATAAACAATAAAACCAAACCAAAGAAATTGATTATTAAACAAATCACAAAAAAACAAATAAATAAAAAATAAAACCAAAAACAAAATTAATAGTGCACAAATAATTACTTTTTTATTATAATTTATGTGGACCTTACTCTGTCAAAGGCACAAAGACACAGAAGAGATGATAAATCATTGACATTTCTATATCTGTGTCATATAATGCATTGGCAATAATGTTTTTTTAAAGATGGCACAGCATAAAAAACAACGCAAACATTTACATCACACTGACTGATTAATTAAATCTTTTTATCATTATTATTAAACTTAACTCTGTCAGAAACTATTAGATCATTGACATTTCTTTAGCTATAATATATAATGTTTGCCTAGCATAAAATTGAGACACATAGGGACTAAGTAATTAAGATATTAATATTAAATGAAAATGATACATGGCCCAAATCTTAGTGCAAGTTCAATATAATCGATGTCCGTTTTTTAATCATAAAAACGATAATTACAACTTTCTTAATCTTCATGCACTAATAACTTATCATCTGAACTGGAAGCTGTAATAAGTATTCTGTTTACAAAATAGCACAAAATTGACATAAATGACGAATAACCAAAAGCTACCTTCTTAATTATATATAAAATGAAAAAAAATAAGGAATAAACAGCTCTCTTCGACTTGACTTGTAATACGAATAATCTTTTATAACGCTAATTCACATTTTACAAGTTTTGATATTTTATTATTTGTAGCCATCATATTTTCACCAACTCTATATCGCAACTTAAATAAATATATTTATTTTAAACATTTTATTAACCATTGTCTTTGAGTAAATGCAAGCTTTGAAATACATTGTACATGATAAAATAAACCTAAATACAATTTAGTTAAATGATTTTATTGTTTTAACTAATCATAATCATTTAAGCAATGTTCTCAATTTTCAAACTGTAAATGGACAGAATTGTTACTTCTTATGTTGATATTATACCAAGTGCATATGATAAAATAACATGCAGATATCATTTTAACAAGTAAGACAAGAGGTGGTAAGTGAGGATTATGCTTTGGACATGGACTAGTTTTTAATTTATCATATCCTAGTGTCAGTCTGAAGTAAGATGTATACAGTAACCAAGTGTCTTATGATCTGAACTAATCTTATCACGTTTTCATTCTGCATTGTTTTCGTTTGTTTTTTTTCGTGATCTTTTTTATATTTATTTATTTATATCATTTAACAACAACACAAGCACAATGCGGCAAAAATACCTAATACACAATAAAGCCAAATTTAAATAGGTAATGCTACACTAGTATAAGTAGTTCAGTGTCTACAACACTATATTTATGTCGTCAAAACAGTATTATTGGCCTATACCCGTGATCATGACCTTGTACTTAAATAGTTAACGATGGCAAACCGGTTTAAAGAAGGTCACCAGGTGTTCTTTTTTTTTTTTTTTTTTTTTTTTTTTTTTTTTTGCAGCTACAAATTGTGTACTCATACAAGTATTTATGCATCATTTTAACACTTACATCGGCGTTAAAAGTGATAACGTGTTTGTTGTTTACACAGTTCGTAAATAATTATATATAAATATTTATCAGTTTGTAAATTGAGTTTTGTCAAATAAATATCCCAAATGATTTGAAAAAAAAAACGATACATGCATGGTCGAATAAAAGTGAAAGGTGATTAAATATCTATTAAAAGATAAAAAGAGACAAATTTCTAATATTTTTGAGACACGGCATACAATTAATAGTATTCGTTTAAATAGAAAGAAAAATGAGCCCTATATTTTGATTACAATGTTGTAACAAGTGTGTTCGTCATCCAATAATAAGTATACTTTTATAATCTATATTATACGGTAGCTTTTCAAGTATTAACCTCTATGCGCTTAAATAAAATTATTGTCAGTTGCACACTCATAGATACGTGGGGTCTAATATACCACTAAATAACAATTATAATATTAATAATATTAATAAATAACACAAGAAATAAATATTCATAAATCATGAAAATATATCAAATGTATGATATAGGTATTTGCTATTGGTTAAAGATATTTTATATAATTTAAGCTATTGTTATATGTCCGTTTTGAGACACCTTTTGGTTTAAACGCGCATTTGCTTGTGAGGGAAGTGAGACCGGGTGCTCCGAAAGTGAAAGCACTTCTTGGGCTAGCTACACGTGTGTAATCAAAATTGAGTAAAAGGAAAATTGAACTATAGGACGTCAAATATATCCAGTACAATCCTGGACACAAAGATATCAAACTTATCAACAATACTGTGATGAGATTCGTAAAACTTTTTCAGGGTCCTGATAAGCCTTTTCTTGCAATATCGATGGGTCAACAATTTATTTATAAGCAGATCGCTTTGTTATATAAAGTTCCCATAGCGTATTAATTGGGAAATCAAAAACAAACATACAAATCCATGTCCAAAACAAATACGTCATAAGCAGGAGAAGCAGGTATATTGCTGCATAGAAAAGGAAAGTTGACAATAGAAACATTGAAGTCGTCACGTTTGTCGTACAGTGTCAAATGTAGAAATGTAGTTTTTCGTGAGCGTCATAATTGAGGTATAAATCTAAATATGAAGCAGCACTTAGGAAATCAGTCTTATCAGTGGCAACTTTGCTAAGATAGATGGCATTCACATATTCTCTAAAGTAAGAATTGTTAAGAGACGTCATCCATATATTTGTATGTGGAGTTGAATGATTTTGCGACAGTCTTCTCTCCAGATTTAACAAGGTTCTACATTAGTTCTGCTTCATAGGGATAAAGAAACGAATCAGCAAGCAATGGTGCACAGTTTGTACCCATTGCTATACCGAATGTATGCTAGAAAATTATATTACCTAACATAATGAATACGCTTGACAAAATAACCAAATCCCTTGTTCAGCACTAGATATTTGTATATTGGCTTACTATTTTTGCATAAAAGAATGGCAAGTGAAGGACCTCTTTTAGGTTTTATAATTTAGAGACAGGGATAGAGGCTCAACATGTAGAAAAATCAAAAGTTTTTTTCTATTTTTTACACGAGATAAAATATTAGAAACAATATGTAATTCTTTGGAATTTGTATAAGAATCCTCATTTTTGGATAGTGTCAGAGAACCATCTTTGATTACTTGTCAAAATGTTTGTTAGAGTATCTGACAAGTTAGACGAACCTGCAATATATGATTTCTACTATGGATATTGGAATGCAATACAAGTACGAAAAGTCCAGTTAAACGCGTGTTTAATAATTAATAATGGGATTATGATTTGAACCTCGAATGGTACCTTTGATTTGATTAACTAAATTGCAAGTCAATTACTTTTACCATATACAATATTTAGCAAGATGCGAAACATGAAGCTTTTCCGAGTAATAACTTAAATTGAAGTAAATAGCAATATGGGTCAAATATACTATTTCATTTCCAAAACACAATACCAAAGCAAAGTAAAATCTTTAGACCTGGCAAATACACAAATTAGTTAATCACAAAAAACTTACACCAGGAAATAGAGGTCGACTACTTCGGAAGAGGAATCAATGTATAACAGAAACTTGTTTAAAAGTCAAGTTACAATGTGAAATAAAGGCTGGGATATGGAAGATATCAACATTTAAGACAATTAAAAAAATTACTCGTATCATAAGTTAAAACGAAAATAGTTTTTTTTCATAGCTATATTCTGTTTTATTAGATATACAGTTATGGGACTTCAGAATAATGCTTATGGTTCTTGGGTATTCTTTTTTTAATTAAGTGCTATTCAAGAGTTAACTTTTTTCAGCTTCAATTCAGCTACTCCGTTTGTGGTGCATACAGACTAACAAAGGTGTAATTACCTTTTTTATACGCTTTTAATTATTTTTATTAAATATTAATATCTTTATTACTTAGTTTCTATATGTTGTTGTGAATTTGTTTGTTTTGTTTTGTTTTTTTTGATGCCGCTCCATCTTAAGAATCATAAAATTATGCACGCATTATAAAGCACAGCTATAGTAATGTCAATAGCTCATTAGTATTCGCCGTGTCGTTGTGTCTCTGACAGAGTTAGGTCCACATTAATAATAATAGTATGTATTACATATGTTGTTTTTTAAGCACTATTTGTTTTATTACATACTTTTAATAATTAATTAAGAAAACGTATTGTAACTTTACAACTTAGATACCATTGGTTCTATCATTATTAAAGAAACATTAAACGGTAATTAAACACAATAGCTGAAAATATGTACTTGGTAATACTTACTAGTATACAGGTCTTGTAAGCAAGAACATCACAGATACGCCAAACATACGAATGTCATACAGGTATCACAATGAAGAACATCGTTAATACACCAGATCATTAAATACAATCGAAATTAATGCAACAAGATTACCTGCTATAGGGAAAGTGACATAATTTTTACCTTTTTAGTACTAGTGCAATCAGGGAAATGTGCAGTGAGGGTTCTGTAACGCCTATCGTGGTATGGGTAGTTTCATCTGAATGAACAGTCAATCCCTATTTTTAAGTCTTTGTCCGGAACTTCCATAAACAGAGCAAGCATGCAGCATTATAATAAATTCGCGAGCTATGGATGCCTTCAGTTTTTTCTATTGTCAATTTTCCTTTTCTATGTAACAATATACCTGTCCCCGGTTCAACAATCATTCCTCAACTTAAGAATTCTTTAACTTATGGTATATTTCCTTACATTGAAGAGTTTTCTTGAACTTAAGTAAATAGTCTTTCATAATATCTTCTTAACTTAAATGTCTAATCAACTACAGGTTTAATAGTTAAGGACATTGCCTTAGCAAAAACAAAATGAGAAGCGAGTAATACATAGAGGCATATATCTATAATATTGTTCAGAGAATTGTTCGCCGCAGAAATCGTAGGAGGTGGAAATTGAAAGTTTTTTCATAGCCAGATGATTTAAACAGGCATGATTTCCTCACCAGCTTTCATTTCTTCCTGAGACAGTGTTGTTTATAGTGAATTTCTAGGCACAAAACATATTCTTTTACAATACCTTAGTTAATTACATTCTCAATTTTGATTTTACATGTGTCATGCGTAGTGTGTTAACTTTTCCGGAGCGTCCATCCGGCGGAAATTGAGTTAAGTGTTAAACATAATTAACCAGTTTTACAAATTTCAATTTGCTTTAGGATTGATTTAGAAATAGACTGGTGTTTATGTTTTTGAATGCTTTATTTGGCGTTTCGTTTTTCTTGTGTGCTGTGACTATTTCCAAGTACGTACGTACATGTTTTTCAGCTATAAATTGCTGTAGATGTATTGTACATTAAATAAAAGTCAGTGTCATGCTCTTTGATTGCGCTTCCATTATGTCTCACAACATTTATTTATGCATCATTTTAGAGACGTATATTGTGTTATAAGCGATAACGCGTTTGTGTTTACGCAATTCGTAAATAATTATATCAATATGTATAAGTTAAAAAAATTAATAAACCAAGTGACTTAAAATATATCGAAAATACATGGCTGAATTAATTTCAAACTTATATAATATGATAAATGCGATAAATTTGTAAGAACTAGGAATTAAGTCGTCATTTAAATAAAGTAGAATTCTTATCCAGGCATAAAACATAATTACATATGTTCAGATGCTGTATTTATAGTAACTTTTCAAGTACATGTACACTTAATTGTCAATTGTACACAGGAATAAATTATAACACATTTACCTAAAAACTTGATAATATTTATATTATATGAAACGGCCGTCTAGTGCTGTAAAATTAAAATTGGTATAATATGTAATTTTATCATTATAAAACAAAATAAAGAAATGAAAAGAGAAAAATAAAGAAGAATTTTTAATTCAGATCAGATGACATGGATTGGTATGGTTGTTTTTGATGAGGACACAATGTTTTCATGAAATTATTATTATTATTATTTCAGTCGAACCTGTCTATAAAGGACACACAAGGGAACCAGTAAAAGTAGCCCTTATGGACAGGTGACCTTTATATGTAGGTTCAAATAAAAAAACCAATTGGGATACAGTTTGACTGGCCTTTATAAGCAGGTGGCCCCATATAGAGGTGGCTTTTAAGGCAGGTTGGACTGTATATAAGTGTTTATCAAATCCACGTCAGTATGAAATGTTTAAACAATAATCTGTAATTAGCTTCTCTATTTACCCAAATTTATCATCTTGACCTTTCACCTTGGTATTTTATAGATGACAATATTTCATAAATCATAATAAACATATATTCGTATTATGTGTTGAATATGTTTTAAAGATATTTGATTTTGGTAAAAACATTGTTTATTTTAAATGTGTTTGAGGATCAATGGTTTCAATTAAAATGTGTTGGGTGAATTTGCATAATTGAGAAAGCTTTAAAAAGAAATTCACTGGTTATTGTATTTAAGAATCCAGTTTCCGTCCAAAGCCAAAAGTTTGAAATCGATAGTCGCTATGTATAATATACAATATGTTTAAATGAGTAAAGATCGATGTCGAACAATGTCTGCGTAAGTGACATGTTTATATACAAAGGAAATACGACAAAAGACCTGTAAATGCAAAGGTAATGCCAGCGAGATGGACCATTACAACCTTGACTGACTTTTTCGAACAAAGGTTAAGGCGATTCTTAGACAGGTAACCAAAGCGATCTTCAATTGGAGATTCCTATTCCTTTGGAAGCTTTCTACGTTGTTGACCTATAGATTTCATTGTTGCATTTGTGAAACAAGAAAGATCAGTGTCTGCTTACTTTATGTTTTCAGAAAACAGACCACTCTACACAACACTTTCGCTTTCTCTTATCTTTCCAACGCTCTGATAAATTCTGACACGATTTTCGCCTACTGACTGGGCTCCTTATGAAAGACGCCTGAACATCCAGCATATATAGAGTAATTTTGTGCACAAGATCTGACGTTTTCCATCCTTTTTATCTAAAGCCTATAGTTGGACGCAACAATTTGGGCCCGAAAACCATCTCACGTCAGAACCTTATTTGGTGAAATGACTACAATACCTTGCAGTTTGTAATAAAAACTCGATTAAAAAGCATCAACCGTGAAAGAATGCAAAGACGAACAAAGAAAAGTTTAAACAGGATATGCGTTATCTGCCATGGAAACTGTCTATATTCATTATATAAAAACAGCCAGTTGTCAATGAAATGTTTGTTTTCTTATTATTACAAGAATAATGCAAAATAAATCCATATGTTACAATTAACAAATAGTTGTATGTTTTGCTGAAGTACACACTTTATTTGTATTTTAAAAAAAACTATGTATGTAAATTACAAAAACAGTTTATCAATTGACCCAAATTGTGTCTCCAAGTTTATATATCGATGTAACAAAATACCAATAATTAACTATTTGCACAAACGCGAGAAAAACAGACTCTGTATTTTGTTAATTATCTAAATATTTATAGTCTGGATGTACGGTTGTCTAACGAATTGTCAAAAGAAAAATCATTGTCCACATTAATAAAGAATAAAAGTTTTAACACAGCCTTAAATAACCTCTTGGTACTCGGTCTAATAAGTAAATAAGTGGTACTTTAGATCTTGTCTATATATACTTAAAGACCTATACATTGGAGTAATAAGGTTTTTAAAAGTAATTTTATATTTAAATTTTTTCAACAATACTAGAGTATAAGACGAATGCGTTTTAAGATGAAGGAAGGTAAAGAAGACAGGACAAGATAATTAAATCCAACTTAAAATTATACCATTTTTCTTTAACCCTCTTGCTGTCAAACTGACACATGTGTCCCCTATCGATAGTCTGCCAATACTTTTAATTGAATTGAAAACTCTTGGTTAAAATATTAAGAGATACTTATATTTTTTGTTAATTAAATACAATTAACTAATGCCATATGACTACAAACGCGTCTGAGGTCATATTCTATTGTTGACGTCATATCATTTCGCATTGTAAACTTTAATTAGGCACTGCCTACGTTGCTCTGAAAATTAATTTTGCAACAAGAGGCTAGCCTACTACACAAAAACCATAAATGAAGGGGTAGGTAACAGAGTGATTTTAAGCGAACCACAACGCTTCTTATCACATATGTTAAAATTCACTTGGTCAGAGTCTAATGTTAAAATGTTTATGATTTCTCTTGCCAAAGTCGTTGGCTTTCTTGGGGTACACCCAATTGCTCAAATATAAGTAACAGAATCATGATTGTTGAATAATATACCGCTATTCTAATCACCTTCGTACTTTTTACTTGCAGTACATAAGTATACAATTTTCATTTTCGAGCAAAAACAAAATTACGCAACAGCATTTTTATATTTTAATTATAGATCGAATAAAAATCAAAATGCAATATAAAAATTTAAATCTAATTGCTGTAGAGAAAACGGAAATTTCTTTACACATTTCTTTTTCTTTGATATTAATAGATAATTAAATTTTGGTTTCACAATTTTGGTTCGAAGCATTGTATTCCGAAAAGGTCGTGTAGTGCTGTACAAATAACACTGGAATAATATGTAATAGATATAGTTGATACGTAATTTTTACACCAGGAAGTAAAGCATTGTATTCTGTTTGCTTAAACAACTGATTGGTTATGAAACTTGCGTCTTTGAACGGGCCCTGGAATTAATGATAGTGTGCTATAGATGAGATTGAATCTTCCCTTTTATATTACAACAATGGACTATAAATACACCCTCACATTTATAATTACATGTAATTATACACAATTACTATACATCAATACCGTCATTAAATACAAACATGTTTAGGTCTTGAAAACAGAAATATGACGTATTGTTTCGATTTTGTTAAATTATTTAATTATCAGAAATAAATATTATCCAGGCCCCAAGAACACCACTCAAAGATATCCATTACTTATTGGACAAAGCCAAGTGTCGTGTCATAATGTGATTATGTAATAATGCACATGTTCAATATTTACCATTTGAGATGAAAGTATCTTTGTTAATTAATATGATTATTTCCGATAGAATCTATTGGTTGTGAGGAGAATTGTAGTATATTTTATTTCAGGTTGGAAACTGTATGAGAATACTTTGTTACATATGTCATTCCTGTCAGTGCTATTTTTTATTTTAATGTGAAATAGCATCAATGAAAAGTAGCAACTGCCATGTTTGAATGACAGTATTTTATAAAAATGTTAAAGTAGCAAATGCCATTACTAATAAATTGTAGTTTTTCTTGTTGAAATTAAATGTATGTTATTTGAGAGGTGAATGGGGTTTACAGTATATCACCGTGATGACATATACACAATAAACGTTTAAGAGGAACGATTACTTTTCCTTAAATTACGTTATTTTAGGAATATGTAATGTTAATTTAATATTTATTGAAATAAAGGTTACGCGTTATCACATGGTACAATATTTGCCAATAACATTAGAATATTATAAAAAATCATTGTTTAAGCCTTGATGCAATTTTGTTTACAATTTCACTTTTACATCTCACAAATATGTTAGGTAAAAACATGCTTTAATAATTTTGGTCAAATCACTACTGATGAATAATTGTATTCTGAAACGGCCGGTTAATGCTGTAAAATTAACACTAGTGTAAAATGTAATTAGGTATGTAAGACTCTTTAAATATATTTTAAAGTTCTCAACAAAACTTATATTTTATACTATGCATTGTTTAAAAAACATCAATGCTACATTGAGTTACTTAAATGTTTGATACGTAATTTTTACACCAGGAAGTAAAGCATTGTATTCTGTTTGCTTAAACAACTGATTGGTTATGAAACTTGCGTCTTTGAACGGGCCCTGGAATTAATGATAGTGTGCTATAGATGAGATTGAATCTTCCCTTTTATATTACAACAATGGACTATAGATACACCCTCACATTTATAATTACATGTAATTATACACAATTACTATACATCAATACCGTCATTAAATACAAACATGTTTAGGTCTTGAAAACAGAAATATGACGTATTGTTTCGATTTTGTTAAATTATTTAATTATCAGAAATAAATATTATCCAGGCCCCAAGAACACCACTCAAAGATATCCATTACTTATTGGACAAAGCCAAGTGTCGTGTCATAATGTGATTATGTAATAATGCACATGTTCAATATTTACCATTTGAGATGAAAGTATCTTTGTTAATTAATATGATTATTTCCGATAGAATCTATTGGTTGTGAGGAGAATTGTAGTATATTTTATTTCAGGTTGGAAACTGTATGAGAATACTTTGTTACATATGTCATTCCTGTCAGTGCTATTTTTTATTTTAATGTGAAATAGCATCAATGAAAAGTAGCAACTGCCATGTTTGAATGACAGTATTTTATAAAAATGTTAAAGTAGCAAATGCCATTACTAATAAATTGTAGTTTTTCTTGTTGAAATTAAATGTATGTTATTTGAGAGGTGAATGGGGTTTACAGTATATCACCGTGATGACATATACACAATAAACGTTTAAGAGGAACGATTACTTTTCCTTAAATTACGTTATTTTAGGAATATGTAATGTTAATTTAATATTTATTGAAATAAAGGTTACGCGTTATCACATGGTACAATATTTGCCAATAACATTAGAATATTATAAAAAATCATTGTTTAAGCCTTGATGCAATTTTGTTTACAATTTCACTTTTACATCTCACAAATATGTTAGGTAAAAACATGCTTTAATAATTTTGGTCAAATCACTACTGATGAATAATTGTATTCTGAAACGGCCGGTTAATGCTGTAAAATTAACACTAGTGTAAAATGTAATTAGGTATGTAAGACTCTTTAAATATATTTTAAAGTTCTCAACAAAACTTATATTTTATACTATGCATTGTTTAAAAAACATCAATGCTACATTGAGTTACTTAAATGTTTGATACGTAATTTTTACACCAGGAAGTAAAGCATTGTATTCTGTTTGCTTAAACAACTGATTGGTTATGAAACTTGCGTCTTTGAACGGGCCCTGGAATTAATGATAGTGTGCTATAGATGAGATTGAATCTTCCCTTTTATATTACAACAATGGACTATAGATACACCCTCACATTTATAATTACATGTAATTATACACAATTACTATACATCAATACCGTCATTAAATACAAACATGTTTAGGTCTTGAAAACAGAAATATGACGTATTGTTTCGATTTTGTTAAATTATTTAATTATCAGAAATAAATATTATCCAGGCCCCAAGAACACCACTCAAAGATATCCATTACTTATTGGACAAAGCCAAGTGTCGTGTCATAATGTGATTATGTAATAATGCACATGTTCAATATTTACCATTTGAGATGAAAGTATCTTTGTTAATTAATATGATTATTTCCGATAGAATCTATTGGTTGTGAGGAGAATTGTAGTATATTTTATTTCAGGTTGGAAACTGTATGAGAATACTTTGTTACATATGTCATTCCTGTCAGTGCTATTTTTTATTTTAATGTGAAATAGCATCAATGAAAAGTAGCAACTGCCATGTTTGAATGACAGTATTTTATAACAAGAGGTCCATGGGCCTAATACGCTCACCTGATATCTAATGGCTAGCTGATAGATTTAAAGAAAACATAAATATTAAACCCCAATGACTTTTTTCTTTCCATCATGATAACCATTGTATCAATACCTACAACATTCTAGTATACATGCCTATACAAAAAGTTAATAGTTTTCAAGATAATTAACCATTTCAGTATTGTTTCATGTCTTTGACCTTGACCTTTGAACCCATGACCTTTATCTATACATCAAAATGATCGTTGAATCAATATCTACAACATTCTAATATACATGCCTATAAAAAAAGTTATAGTTTTGGAGATAATTAACCATTTCGGTATTCTTTTGCATCTGTGACCTTGACCTTTAAACTCATGACCTTTTTCTATACATCAGAATGATTGTTGTATCAATATTTACAACATTCTAATATACATGCTTATACAAAAAGTTTATAGTTTTCGAGATAATTAACCATTTCGGTATTGTTTCGCATCTGTGACCTTGACCTTTGAACCCATGACCTTTTTCTATACATCAAAATGATCGTTGTATCAATACCTACAACATTCTAATATACATGCCTATACAAAAAGTTGATAGTTTTCGAGATAATTAATCATTTCAGTATTATTTCGCATCTTGTGACCTTGACCTTTGAACCCATGACCTTTTTCTATACATCAAAATGATCGTTGTATCAATACCTACAACATTCTAATATACATGCCTATACAAAAAGTTTATAGTTTTCGAGATAATTAACCATTTCGGTATTGTTCGCATCTGTGACCTTGACCTTTGAACCCATGACCTTTTTCTATACATCAAAATGATCGTTGTATCAATACCTACAACATTCTAATAAACATGCCTATACAAAAAGTTTATAGTTTTTGAGATAATTAACCATTTCAGTATTGTTTCACATCTCTGACCTTGACCTTTGAACCCATGACCTTTTTCTATACATCATAATGACCGTTGTATCAATACCTACAACATTCTAATATACGTGCCTATACAAAATGTTTATAGTTTTCGAGATAATTAACCATTTCGGTATTATTTAGCATCTGTGACCTTGACCTTTGAACCCTTTACCTTTTTCTATACATCAAAATGATCATTGTATCAATACCTACAACATTCTAATATACATGCCTCTACAAAAAGTTTATAGTTTTCGAGATAATTAACCATTTCAGTATTGTTTCACATCTGTGACCTTGACCTTTGAACCCATGACCTTTTTCTATACATCAGAATGATCGTTGTATCAATACCTACAACATTCTAATATACAAGCCTATACAAAAAGTTTATAGTTTTCGAGATAATTAACCATTTTGGTATTGTTTCGCATCTGTGACCTTGACCTTTGAATCCATGACCTTTTTCTATACATCAAAATGATCGTTGTATCAATATCTACAGCATTCTAATATACATGCCTATACAAAAAGTTTATAGTTTTCGAGATAATAATTATAATCAGAGTTAAAAAAAATTAGGTCACGACCTTCACAATTGACCTTGACCTCATTTTGAAGATACTAACAAGAAGATGTTAAAACTGAAAACCCCATGTCATTATCTGGTCAAATAGTCAAGTTATAAGAGTTTGAAGCTATTTTACGATTTTTTCAAAATTAAACGCAAAAACGCGTAACCTATTTTTTATCCGAATTTCACAAAATGAACAAACTATAGGCTTAAGACCCTAGAGAAGCCAAATATCACATCAGATTTTTTCTCCAATCAGTACTTTCGGAGAAGAAGATTTTTTAAGATTTTTGCACCCCTAGGTCACCTTGACCTAGTTATGGTAGCCATGGCAACGCCACGAACAAATCTGAATTGCACCGGCCCATATATACTTCTGACAAAGTTTCATTAAAAACTGTCCAGTAGTTTCAGAGGAGAAGTCGAAAATAGGTGTTAACGACGCACGCACGCACGCACACACGCACACACGCACACACGCACGCACGCACACACGCACATACACACGCTGCGCTATGCCATAAGCTCACATGACCTTCGGTCAGGTGAGCTAAAAATGTTAAAGTAGCAAATGCCATTACTAATAAATTGTAGTTTTTCTTGTTGAAATTAAATGTATGTTATTTGAGAGGTGAATGGGGTTTACAGTATATCACCGTGATGACATATACACAATAAACGTTTAAGAGGAACGATTACTTTTCCTTAAATTACGTTATTTTAGGAATATGTAATGTTAATTTAATATTTATTGAAATAAAGGTTACGCGTTATCACATGGTACAATATTTGCCAATAACATTAGAATATTATAAAAAATCATTGTTTAAGCCTTGATGCAATTTTGTTTACAATTTCACTTTTACATCTCACAAATATGTTAGGTAAAAACATGCTTTAATAATTTTGGTCAAATCACTACTGATGAATAATTGTATTCTGAAACGGCCGGTTAATGCTGTAAAATTAACACTAGTGTAAAATGTAATTAGGTATGTAAGACTCTTTAAATATATTTTAAAGTTCTCAACAAAACTTATATTTTATACTATGCATTGTTTGAAAAACATCAATGCTACATTGAGTTACTTAAATGTTTTTATTTTGCTGCTCAAATCACACTTGCCGATGTTTTTATATAGCCTCGTATTTATTGTCCTAAATATTAAAAAAATTGTAACTGAAGTAATTGTTGTCATAATGAATATATGTCACGAATTTATTATCCCATTACTAACGTTCAAAATCAGATCACTTAGTCTGTTCCATTCCTCCTGAGATGCTAGTAATACGCTCCATGGAACATAACGCCCTTGTCTTGGGGATATAACATCAAATCTTTATTTATTCTGAGTATTACTGTAGTCAGCAGTACGACACCAGCTAGCTCTCTGCGACTTAATTATATCACGACTGGCCGATTTAGGATCGAAAAAGTACATTCATTCATATGGTTTTAATAACGTAGATTCGTTTTTCTTTTTATTATTATTCTCTTTATTTATTTATTATTATTTTTGCAACGAAACTGAAAATAATTATTTTGAGACAAACCGATAATTAATTTTTGCAATCCCTGGCAGCGTCAATACGCAGAGTAAAATACCGAGGTTAAAGAATACGGTGTGTGTTACTTCCGGTTACTTTATATAAGTGTTTTTCTTGTTTTTGCTTATTTCTCGTAAAGGCAGTTGAGAAATATGAAATAAAACATAATAACAATTTTTATATAGTAAAGTGTATATAAAGTTATTGTTTTGGTTTATGCTTTTGGTAAGATTTATTTCCCCTGGTACAGAGAGTCTAAGGGAGACCACTCAATATATTTACAATGTGTTTCATACATGTATGTTAGCTTAAGATTCCTAGGATTTCATCTTTGTGACTTAGATTTAAGGTTTCCGTTTTAGGTGTTTTGCAAGATTATATTTTTATAATTTTTTTACTTCTAGGTTAAAGCTGCTGGAATGTTTGGACGGTGGTTGAAAGCATTATTATGTAAATATACCTTTATATATATATATATATTTTGTTGCTCTACATAGAATTTAAAACATGACTTTGTTTCAAGAATATAAAACAAAATACAATTATTTTTATGTCACTTGGTACTGTTTTATCAATGGTATGACAGAGAAGAAAAGGCGCCTTTATTATTAGAACACCTTTAGTGTTTGTCTTTAATTTGTATAACCCATGAATGAACTATAAAAAATAGACTTGGCATATATTTCTGTGTGATATTTAAAATTTATCAAAAATAACACAATCATATAGAAAACTTTGCATAATTATGACGCAAAAATTCAATTTTTCCTATGAAGAATGTTTCAGACACTTTAACCTCAAATTATCAATTTTAAGGTAAAACAAGTTTTGAATTTCTTAAGGTAGATTGATTAATGTTTTTCTTTTCATTTTTTAAATATCGTTTTAATTAAAATAAAAAATCCTTTTCTTTAATCATTAAACACATATGTATATTGTACTTCAGTCCGCTTTTTAACTTAATTAGTCCCATGTACATGAACCATAATATGCACGCTGCGTTCATAGTTTGTGATAAAGTTATGACATTTCCATTTTTAGTTATATTTTTCCATTAAAAGCTTTCCCGTCTGTATAAATACAAATTTTAAAATTATTATTCATATAATTTTATAAGACTTTTTGTCTAATATGTATGCGAATATAAAAACATTTTTTTTGTTACTTGACAATTTTCGAAGTTGAGGTTAAATACAAAGTTTGAATTTTTTTAGCATTGTTGTTTACTATACTACAATGTATGTTGATAAATATGGATTAGAATCTACTGTATATAAATTACGGCTTTGTTAGTGAGTTACCGCATGGTCAAGGGGCTCACGTACAGATGTGTTATACATGTATTCTCAAACCTAAATTTGGTACTACTTATAGCTTAATTGAGCAATGGATTAACAAATTTTAGCGATACCTTTGTGTTCTTCAAATAACTATGCATACATTTAAAAAGAAATAATCATGCACTTAAAATTCGAGAAACGTATTCAATATAAATACCAAGCTTTACTAAACAATTGTGAATTTCACTTTAAACATGTTGTGATACTCATGTTCATATTACAGTTAAAGCGTATTTTGTTTTCATTTCTTTATTCTTGAACTGAAACAAGATTTTCCGTATCAGCTATGCATGTATTGCTTTATTGTCCCCTTGTCATACCAAGACTATCCGCTACAGTGTTAATCTACCCGAAAATAACACCTTACATCTTGACACTGTATGTGTACATTAAAATTAATGTAATATATAATAACCACTGTTCAAGTAATTATGTTTGTGGCAGCGAGTTATGGTTCAATTTCCATAGTAAATCAAATAAACTTGAATAAAGATTGATATTTTTCACTAAATTGTACCTCATTGTAACATGAAATCGGTATGCGTATCCGCGATTCGCGTAGGTTAGAGTAAGAAGTTGGCGCCATGAGAATTTGAAATATTGAAAAACCAGGCAAATGGCGGATCCTGTTGCCAATATGACGTAAAACATCACTAAGTTACAACACTTCCGAAGTAAATATCGCCATTTTCGCCATGTAAAATTTTCATAGCGCCAACATTTTCTTCTATATAGAAATACCTAATGACAATCGCCGACACGGGTACAGATTTTCAGTTACGACTAGGTCCAAGTAAGTGTGCAATATCAAAGTTGTATTGATTTCTGTGGAAATAAATCGTAAGTCATGGTCACATACACAATGCCTTAACAGTAGTTTCTGAAAAGTGTTTGAAAGAACCACAGCTAATGATATAAACCAAATACCTCACGGTCCCTAGTTTGATCTTACGAAATCATAACAAAAACGTAATCATCTCTGGTTTGATGACCAGAAAAATAGCTAAACTAAACAAAAAGGATTACCATGTGTAGTGTGATACCCTAGAACCGTAGCTAATTAAATGTAAACCAAATAGTTCATCTAACTTGGCACTATGGAATCATTTAAAGGTTAAAATGTAGATACCTAGTTGTTAATAGGAAGTACTTACCCTTCCGGAGCACCCGGCCTCACCTCCCTGGTGGGACCTCACGTGCTTAACTTATTTGACAGGTTCAAAGTTGTTACTGATTTGGACATGGATTTGTATGTTTGTTTTTTATTAATTACATCTTTGTTTTTATTTATATTTGACAGTATTGCTGTGTTGCTATCAAACAACCAGAGCATTAACTACCACTCAGGAAACAGGTTAGTTTTGAGAAAAAAAATTACACGTGCTTTAAAGTCATTCATAGATGATATATAGTTGTTTCTGCACGCGCAGATAAGAATTACATATATTGATTGGTGCTGAATTTATTTGTCTTAAATACATCACCGCTGTGGAATATCGACTGTTTTGGCAGTTTCTACAAATGTAACCAATTTCAGATAATGTTATCCCATTTATCCGGGAGGCGGGTTTTAATGCAAGAGTTTCCTCCAAACTAGCAAAGTTGTTGTAAACAAATAATTTTGTTTTTAAAAATGCTTTCACACTAGAATTTATAGGATTTAGGTAATTTAAATTCATGAAAATCATTAAAATGGTAATATAAATTAATATTTCTATTGTTTCAAATGTCAGATTTTAGTTAAGAATCAATTGTAAATTTAATTGTAAAAATTTATAATCATACCATTTTATCTTTATTTCAGTGACTGTACATCCCTGTGCTACTTATGGTTGTATAAATGGAGGACAGTATTATTGGGATTCAGTCAACACTCGTTGTAGATGTAACTGTACGACAGGATTCGCCGGAATAATTTGCAATGAAAGTAAGTTTACAACTCTTCCTTATTTTCATATAGATATCAAAATTAGGAAGTTGATGGGTTTTCACCGAAGGGAAATATTTTTGTGTATTCCGGTTTCCTCCACCTTTCGAGACTTGACCATGTCCGTCTCGAGATATAAGTCAAAGACTGACAAAAGCTTAAACACCATCATTTCATTCCACTACTTTTACACCTTAGTTTTCCATCGCTCGTCGTTTGTTTGCATTTTCTTTAGTTAAGTGCACGTTTTAAGTCACATGCCATTTTACCCAAAGCTATGACTCCTCTTCCTTAGGTCAGTGTTAAACATTTGGCAAATCGGTACTGAACAGGTGTTTTTACAGGCATTGTTTTAAAATTGCCAATTTATTTATTTATTTATTTATTTATTTATTCACAGGCGCTGTTGTAGGACTTGCGTCTACAATTGCTGCCGATAATAATGTAGGCATTCTAGATGCTGAAAATTATGCATCAGAAGCCAGAGCTATCATTTTTGACCAAGTGGACCAGGGTTATTCGAAAATAGCCTCCTCTGCCGTAAGTATTAATATTTTATAACAGTGACTTATTTATTGTAACCATTTTAAAACAAAACTGATTATGTAATATTTGACATCAGACAAACGATTTGTCTCCGATGATTAAAAAGATGAATAGCAACCAAATTGTATTCAAAAAGAAGCTGTAGCACAAAGCGATGTTTTATTTCCGCATGTTTTTCCATTTCCACAATCATTATAGTTTTCGCCTTGCAGGTAAGTATTATGTCTTTTAGGTTAATTCTTTTCATAAGGTGACCATCTTACTCAATACTTTAAATTTATTCACTGTCAGTTTTCCTAACATACGTTAAACATGGAACTTTCGCTTTTGGGGACTAACAGGGGAAAATCGTGGTTGATATTTGACGGATATACATTTAGAAAATCTCATGTATGGAAAAAAGGTGATATTGTCTAATAAACTTGTAAATCAAGTAGTGCACTGGATTCTGAAGAAACATTGATTACAAATAACAACTGCAATCATTTGTATTTTAGTGTCTAAAGAAAGGCTAAGGCACAACAACTGAACAAAAAAAAAAATTATTAAAAATGCGGAATTTTATTTTCTTGCGGAAATGAAATGCACCGGCTGTAACACTCAACCAAACTATTATAAACACATATATAAACTAGATTTATTTGACACGATTTTCAAGTGTAAAAGCCCTTTACAATTTTTTTCTAAGAACAACAGCCCAATTGCTTCATTCTGACTGTTTCAGACGGCGTCAATGTCAGTTGGAGCCACATTGGTCACCAAAGCCGATGAAGCCGCAAAGAAAGGTGACAATCTAACAAGTTTAACTTCAGGTAAAATATAACATTTAGACTTACGCAGAAACTTTAAAAGTGGACCGAAACGTTTAACATCTATTGTTCGTCTTTTATACTTAGAGACAGTCCTTAACTATAATTGCTATGTTATCATTTGGTGTCTCATTAAATAACCACAATATTTGTGTTTAAAAACAAAAATACTAACAAGGAAAAATACACGCAAAATTAAAATAGTTATATTTATTTCTGTATATAGAGAAAAAATTAGCAGATTTACAAATATCGTGATTAGACTTAGAACTAAGACACCCGTTTTGGACCCCATGTTCTAAAACATTGATATTCACGCCTGAATCACGCCTGTGTCATAGACTTAAATCAGTTTGTCCACTTTCAAATAATGTGATCCTAATGCTTTTCTGAAAATTAAAACACTTCAAAACTTCAAAATTACATAATTCACGTCATCTAAAATAGATATTTTGCGAAAACCTATTCCAATAACAAGTGTAAAATACTAGTGTAAATGGTTTGCATCGTAATATTTGACCTTAGTTGAAATAATTCGGACATGGATCAGTATGTTTGTTTTTGATGTATATGGATGGGGTCACAAAGGGAACATATTACAGCTGGTTTTAGTAAAAAATGTAA
This sequence comes from Anadara kagoshimensis, assembly GCA_021292105.1. Taxonomy (NCBI): domain Eukaryota; kingdom Metazoa; phylum Mollusca; class Bivalvia; order Arcoida; family Arcidae; genus Anadara; species Anadara kagoshimensis. The sequence continues at coordinate 44,618,008 of CM037864.1, forward strand.
AATTTTCTCTATGTAGGAGAATGACGGAAAAAGTAAAAATAAAACAAAAAATATGTTAAATGCGCTTTTTGTTTTCAAAATAAAATATCAGTGTAAGGTTTCAAAATTTTAAAAAGTATAAAAGTGATTTATGAAAACGACTGTCTCTAAACATTAAAGATGAACAATAGTATGACAATGATATGATATAATATGAGTACTAATCGGCATTTGGATTATAGATTTATTATGAATGTCATATAAAAGTGTTTTTATTAATTTATAAGGATTATCTCTACATGAGTACATATATATAAGGTTACGTTTACCTTCCAAGATTAACGACAGGAATTGCTTGTGGTATCTATTTATTTGACAATTTAACAACTGCAACACATGCAGGAGAAAGTTATTTTCGGTTTTGCTCAAGGGTGTACCAATCATATTGGTTAGGATTCAAATCCACGACGCGACCCTTTGATAGTGAGTCCGAGTCCTTACAAGTCCTTAACTACTAAACCACGTGTCTGCAGTTATTGCAATCCTTTCTATACCCGAAATTCATAGATATTAATTTTTAAATGTATTTATAAAACATATGTGGTATTTCCCAAACCCATTATAACCATGAGAGATTTGACTGCACAGATCAGTGAAGGAGTTATTGTTTACATTTGTATTTGTTTTAATTTTCATACTGATCATTATTTACTGTTATTATTTAGAACTAACAGGAATGACGGCGAGTGTATTTACTGCGACAACTGCCTGTGCCACCTCTACAGTAGCAGGATGTACATTGAACGATGAACAGGTAAAACTCCGCTATTACGTCAGATGATTATAACAATGCCAAAGATAACTGTCGCAGTGTAGCTTTATTCGCTTTTTAGTCCATTAAAATTTAAGAAAAAATATTTAAAATTGGAAGTTGCCGCTCCCACCGAGGCGCGGTAGGCCAGGGAGGGGATAATGATGTTAGATTTCAGAAAATCAACAATAAGGATAAAACGAAACGTTTTCGTCTATTTTTGTATCCTTTTGTAAAGGAGAGGGTTTGGTTATTTTGTGTGTCAGAAGAGGGTTAAGTGGGCTAGCTACGATTCTGAATGTGTAAGAAGGATAAAAGCAATATGCTTTATATAACCAAGAACCACTCTTAATGCACGATATAATTTGTTCTCGGTAAGGTTCTAAAAACTACATTATAAGTTTCAAATAGTCTAAATGAATAAAAAAAATAGTACAAAAAAGAGAAGAAGAAAGTAGGAAATATTGCTTGTAATGAACTAGTGAAAACCCAGTGAATACTCGAAAATATTTGAAAAGATAAGTAAAACCAAGACAACGGATAAGATAACAGCTGTATGATATCAAGGGAGATAAAACCGAATCACTATCACTGAATTTCGCAGCTGTCTAAAGTAAAAGTGCTTATTCAACCAGTTTTGAATTATATTCATTTCAAATGTTTACTCTGTTCGTTTATCTTAAATTCTTCACCTTTATTTCCTCAAATTTGTTTTAATCTTAATGGTTTTCTTTTTCCGATATGTTATTAGACGAAATCTATCATTGAAAAAACGGAAGAAAACTTGGGTAACATGATTCACTTGATGTTAAACACACAAGACAAATCAACTGCACCAGTACCAATAAACAAAGATGACATATCAATGACAGTGTTAAAAGCCAAGGGGAAAGACATGCCAAGTGATTACAGCACAGCATACGGGTCCCTAACACTACCATACTGGGAAACGTTTCAAGGCGAACAAAAAGGCAAAGATGTTCTTCTTAGCGTAAGTTGCTTTTAATTTCTTGAAAGTTTTTAAAATTCAAAGCTTATACAGAAATTTGCCAAAACATGTAATGGCAACAGTCATAACAATCGCTAGACAACATTCATAACAATCATTCTTGATTTTCTAGTTTATGATAGATTTTCTATAAGAACAAAATTAATGTAATGTAACAAAGCAGAATTATAAAGTCATCGTAGATACCCACTGGTATCCTGATCGAAACCGTCAAGACCAAAAATTAAAACCATTTTTGAACATTCTACATCTTTACTTTACAACTACTATGAAATTATAAAATTTTTATTTTTAAAACGTTTTTAAAATTGTTTTTCAGCTTATCAGCTATAAAGACAGTCCCTACACGTATTCTCCAAACAAAGATGAAGTAACAAGCTCTGTCGTGAAAATAAACGCCACAGATAAAAAAGGAAAGGAACTGCAACTTAGCGATCCGGATGACCCTATCACTATGTCAATTGATACCTCATCGGTGTTTGAGGATGAAACAACGTGGAAGGAAATGGACGAGTTCAAATCAGTGGATGGGGCATTCATGCTTGTTGCAGCTTTTAACTATTCACTGAATGCCATTATCATAGAAATGCGTATTAAAACTTTGAAAGTGTGTGATATTTACGGAAAGTATGGATATACCGAGCCTACCGAAGTAATCAATGATATAAGTATTAAAACTAAAGGACTGAACAAGATAAAAGAATTTAAACCTGATACTCTGAATATAGACTTCCAAAATCAAGTCTTCAGACTGACAATTATTAATCCAAATGCGTCAGAAGTTATGGAGCCGCTAGTTATGACCCTTCTCTGTGAAGGTAAGATAAATACTTCCTCAGATTGTTAATTATGTCTCATATTTAAACCTTTCACCAACAGGTAAGGTGAAGTAAGGTGCACGAAAACTGTGAGTAATGTTTTAATTAATTGTGCATAGTGCATCATATAAAAGTGGATGATACCACGTAAATCCCTAATACAACTAAAAAAAATTCAGTTAATGACCTATTTAATGCTTCTACCAAACCACTGAATATTATAATAGGTAGACGATATAGTTCTAACATCATGGGTTTTATAATCTGTGGTCTCAATATGAATTTAGTGTCTCGGATTACATGTGTTAGTTGACATGACGCTGTTAATGCCATTATAATAATACAACCGGAATTCAATCTGTTTTATCTTTTCAGATTACAAATTGGGAGCATGTAAGTATGCAAATCATGTAGAGTGATAAAGAAAACTTGTGCTAATGACTATAACATATATTATTACGCCTCACATATATTAAAACACTTTTCATTGATGTTTTCCAATCACATGACATGTAATAAATGAGATATTTCCCACAGAATCACTGTCAGCGTGTGACATCCTCTCACAGCCATGTGATAACCTCTCACAGCCATGTGATAACCCGGTACAAGGGAAATAACTCGTACAACAGAACCGTGTTGTCATTTTGTAAACAAAAACAATGGCGGCCAGTCGTTCTTTGCAGTTCGTCGGAAGCGGACTTGGAATTAATTCTGCATATAACAAAGATGCAGAAAACACAAAAAGGGACCAAGCTTCAGTGAAAATACAGGAAATGTATTTGATGAAACGGAAAGAGAGGTAAACCTAGATTCTGTGAAATCTAAGGTATGCAGACGAACGTAACCCCCCCCCCCCCCCGATGGTTAACAGTGTAAACTGGCAGCATTTAATTGTTTGTGTCATTTTACACGGTAAGCTTTGTTTCGGTATAATACAATTATAATTGCCCTCTAGGTATGTGGCAATCCAGAAATGTCACCCTTCAAAAGGGTTATCACCCTGGGGCGATGCCCTTGGGCGGCAACCCTTCTGTCGGGTGACAATTTTGGATGTTCACATACCTAGAGGGCAATTATTGTATATTAAATAAACGTGTTTCTTGACCTCGTAAGATGATAAAGGGAACCATGAGATAGGTTTAAATACATATTTACTCATGGATAGATTTTTTGGTGGTGCTTTGCGCCTTTGTCGATATCATTTCACTCGCACTGGTGTCTCTTTATCAAAAATTACTCTGGGTATATTTGAGGTCCACTCTTTCCATCTTCTATTCATTTTTAATTTTGATAACACATATGAGTGTACCTAGCTAAATAGGCGGTGTTTATTTTTTCAGGACACCAGATCTCTCTTTCCCGATGTGTTTTAATTTGTTTGCTAGTTTCAACGGTTTTACTTTGTTTTGGAGTTGTGGTTTGTACATGGACCAATTTTGAGAAAGTTGCATGAATATACATTATCACACAATGATCTGCCTCGAATGGTTTCCAAACTATAGCAATGGAAGATATTTTGATCCAAACGACCACTTTGTCCCCTGACACTCATTGTGCTAGTCTGATAATTTGTCACCTTGATTTCAACTGCAAGCTATATGCCACCATTCTGTGCTAAAATCGACCTGATAGACCAAACTAATGGCAAAAAACACATGAGCAAACATGCTACTAAATCACAAAATTAAAAATTAATGACGTCTGGCGATATAGATAGTTAAATCATCTATTTCGATTAGTTGCATTGTTGTTTTGCATTCGATTAATGGCACATGATTTAAACTGTTTTATTTTTGCTAAATAAATTGAGTTTTGTCCCTTCAGTTTGTCTTTATTTATCTATATCGGATTCTAGGACCTAGACAAAGTTTTACGAACATTGAACTTACCTAGGGATGAAATTTCAAATTCATTGTCATATTAAGTCGCTGTGTTTAAAGTTACTGTATACTATATATAGAGTTACCGGATATATGAGAGAAATAAATTCAACATTTTTAGTGAGGCGGCACTGGCCTAATGCATTAGACATCAGTCTACAAATTCATGGTCTCTCACCGCTGTGCGTTGGAGTCCCGATCAAGACACATGTGGAAAATGATTTTTTAAATTTTAAACTAACTTTTGTTTCCTTACATTTGAAATTGTTTTAAATAAAACATTGTAATGATATTATATTTCTCTTAAACCTCTTAAAAACTGATATCTGACTTGTACTTAAATATTTAGCTCAGGAGAATATTGTTTGTCTAAACTCCATGCTATATCATCAGTAGATCTAACACAAAATCTTTCTTCAAACGTATATTTTATTGTTTAATTACTCTGAATATCTGTTTTCTGAACAGTTGGACTTCCAATCCATGAGTATCGCATAGCCGATGTTGATCTAAGGTATTACAACAAGGAACTGGGAACATGGAACAAAAGTCTGGACATCTCGGTAAAGTATTTTTGTTTTGGAATATTGCTTTTCTGACCTGAACAGTATACAATTCAACAAACAGCAGTGAAAAAACATTTTCAGTATACTTTCTACAACAAGCAAAAGTCTTAAAAAAAAAGAAAATTTGGTTTTGTTTTGTTTTTTTTTGTATGTGTTTGTGTAGAGTAATAGGGCGTTTGATCAATTTTAACCTGCGTTACCAACATTGAAAGCAAGTCTAGTAACCGCTCAGTCTGTCCATTTTCCAGTCCGTCCATATGTCACATCTAGGGTACATACCAAGTAAAAAGGTCACGCGTTATTTAAGCTATAGTTTTCAAAGCATTTACATGTATAATGAAAATGCACAACACTTGCATTGAGCAATTGATTCTGTGAATTTAAGCAAGTTGAACTTGAATACATATCAGCTTCACACGCTATGAAGGATATAAATCTTTAGTGTAATATGTAAATTAAACTGTAGCCATTCAAAATTTTCAAAACTGTTAACACCAATATCAATATCGAAATATGAACTTCCTTTTTTGGACAAATTTGGCAATTTTTGCAATAAATTTTCTTACAGCGTAAACAGAAAGTTGTTAAAGGTTTGTGATGATAAATGACGGCGTTACAGATCCAGACAGATGTGTATAATTGATGTTGTTGGTATTTTATGATAAATTTAATTTATTCACAAAAATAAGTTTTATATTATTTTAGTAGACGCCAAGTCTGCATCGTTTTAAAACATTTGTTCTTCTTTTTGTAGTTAGCGGCATCAAAAGGGAAATCCGTCGGCTTCAAAAGTAGCTTCTTTGGAACCTTTTCGGCGAACGTCTTATTTATACCTCCAGAACCCATTGATTTTGTGTCCATATTTTTGAACTTCAGTGAGAGAATTTTACAGACACCACATTCTTTAGCTGCCAGTGTTGGTCTGATTATCATATTTCTTATTCTATGTATTCCACTATCAAGGTTAGATAGAAAGGATGCTTTATTGGTACGTACAACTGTAGTCTATATTGAACAATAACACAGATACCTCTTCAACATCTTATATACGTGAATTTATGATTTGTTTTTGCTTTTGACTCTTTGTTTGCTTAGTTATAACGTATTCTATTAAAGCTAAATGATATTGTAAGTAGATGATTTCAGTTTTACATTAATTGTCCATTTGTAGCACAAACGAGATAAACCATTGGATTTCAATTTTTTTATTTACATATAGTTTATACATATGTTTTTGGATTTCAATTTTAATCAAATTTGCCAACTAAGTTTTCACATTTCAAAGCTTATACCTTGTTTTCTTTATTGTGATTGAAATATGGACTGATATTTTGTTGTATATTTTAAGGATAAGACGTCTGATATCGACATGGATTAATATGTTTGTTATTGATCGGAAACATCTACCCCTTTCTGCCTTTTGCTGTTCAGGGCCTACATGTTCTATTTATGTGTGGAAATTTTTTGATGCAATAAAACTTATTTTTTGGATCATTAGATTCTCAATATCATCGCAATCGATGATATTATATATCGTTTCAATAAATTAGTGTATTGCTAGCCTTTTAAAGTTTGAATGTCATCTATTTTTTCTGCTCAATATGGCTAATGTTTTTTTTTTCTAGTGGTCCTATCTGCCACTAATTGACGACAACCACGCCGCTGGCTTCATTTACGAAATGGCAGTTTTTACGGATATTCGTTCACCAAAACGATTTACATCAAAACCATTTTTCACTGACAGGAGAAGAAGGCGAAACTGGAAATAGAATTTTACTTGACGGAGTTAGACAAGTAAATAATTCAGATAATAAAACAATAAGAATGTAAAATATAAGAAGAAAGCATTATCATAGTTTACATGAAATAAAACAATGCACGTAGATACATTGAATAGATATGTCTATTTTAATTTGATAATATCCTAAAAATAAATATTCTATTTAAACGCTACAGTAGTAAAATAACATTACTATCTTGTCTACTATTATGTAAATAGTTTAACATTCTAAAAGTAATAATAAATGTAATTGAAATCCTAAATGAAGTTCTAGAGCTAATAGAAATTGAAAACCAACATTGTCATCTTGGAAATATGTATCTTTTTAATAGCTATTGTATTCGATATTTACAAAGTTATCTAGAAACCAATTCATTGGATATCTTTAAATATTTTAATATGATTTTGATATTCCTTTTGGTAGAATTTTGGAAGAGGATCTTCTTCGCATTTTACTATGAGAACCTTGACATCTTTGGGCAAGTTAAAGGAGTTAAGGATTTGGCATGATAACAGTGGTGCATCGCCAAGCTGGTTACTCAGTAGAATAGTAATAGTTGATAAGCAGAAAGGCGAAAGGTACTTTATGAAAATAAGTAACACAGATTTGTAAAATGTATTAAGACGTTTTGTTCGACCATTTAAAAAAACATGTCCAAGTATGAAATGTAGAATCAATTGCAGGTTGTGAGAAAAAAAACAATTATAAGATTGTAACAAATAATTAAAATCTAAACAGTTTATATTCGCACTTGTGTTTACATTTTATTGGAACCTACACATCCATTTTAGCAAGATACCTTTTAAAACATATCGTCTGTTTATTATTACTTTTCCCGTTAAAGCATTAAGACATGTACACATTTCTTTACTAACAATAGCTTTCTATCTCTCAAATACTAAATCTGTTAAGTTGATTTAAATGACAGGTTTGCTCATTGCTATTATGAATATTAAAAATTTTGGGGAAACAATATATTCCTTTAATTGCAAGATAAATTTTTAGTTTGATTTCTTGAGACTTGTCAAAATTAATAAAGTCAGCAACATTGAAATGCAAATATTAATTTGTTTCTTACCAAATTTTTTATTTTATGTTAGGTATGTATTTATATGTGGAGATTGGCTGTCTGAAAAACACAGTGATGGACAGACCTGGAGATCCCTATACCCAGCAGAACCAGACGAATTAGATGGAAACATAATGCTGAACGAAATGAGTAAAAATCATTTATTTGAAGACCATTTGTGGCTTTCTGTATCAATGCGACCACATTATAGCCGATTTACCAGGGTACAACGACTGTGGACGATTGTGTGTTTGTTGTTTTTGTCAATGATAGCCTCTGCTATGTGGTATAATACCTCTGATCCATCGGGTGGCAGTACAGTTTCACTCGGTCCATTGAAACTAAACTACAAGATAGTATACGTTGGATTTATGTCAGCACTTATTGCAGCCCTTCCAAGTTTAATTATTATGCTGATATTTAAAAACCGTCGCTTGAAAGGTGAAGGCAAACATGACAATAAAATAAATGATAGTTTTGAACTTGAGGAAAATCTGCATACAGAATTAGACAATGCGGCTAAAGATGTAGAGAATGTTCCAGAAAAAACTAACTCGAATCCATCGCACTCTAGCCTCAATACTAAGCCTTTTGATGAAGGGTTTGGTAGCATGGCAGATGACGACGTTAGATCTAGCTATGATTTGGAGTCGGAATACTCAAGAATCATTCAAAATACGGAAGCAAACACACTTGGAGTTCAGGAAGGAATGCCAAACACGAATAGCGAAACAGAATGTGGAGGAATTAAAAACTCAAAGAAACAAAATCGACTCCAATGGTTACCGATTACAGACATTAATCTTCAAAATAATTCCAGAGTCGGAATGTGTTTTAAATTATGATAGAAATTTCAAGTATTTGAACGTATTGAACAGTATTCAGTCAAGAGTATCTGGTGTGAGAGATGACCTTATCAATCTGAAAATAGAATATAAAGCTGGGGTATCAGAGTTTAACGATATGACTAATATAAACAGCCAGTCTACTAGTGAATATCGTATAAGTCAGTCAACCATCGACCTTGACAATTATTACAGTAAGTCTGTTCCTGTTAACAATGACAATGTAGCGACGACAAAAGAGGTATGGAATAATGATAAAGTCGTAAAAGAAAAACCAAAGAAAACGAAACAACGGGGACCATGCTTGCTTCCATGGGGTTTTATCTTTATAGCCTATTTACTTGTTTTAGCATGTGTTGGATCGAGTACATTTTTCACTTTTATGTACACACTTGAATGGGGTCCAGATACAACAGTGGAATGGATGACAGCATTTTTATTTGGAACACTACAAAGCGTACTTATTATTGAACCAGTCAAGGTGAGTCTATAATACACAATTCATGCGATATAATTAATAACAAATATATCAATCCATGCGATATGTTGAGAAATGTATGTGATATATTAGGGAAATATAAAAGTCAACAACAAAAGTTACTTTTAGCAAACGATAGAAACTATTCTATTCAATGAAAATCCTTGAATAATCTACATTCAAAATGTTTTTGTTGAATTTCACTGAAATACACAAACCATATAAAGCGCAGGAAAAATTACTATGGTATGTCATTTTTCATTATTATTCATTTTAGAATATTCACATCTAAGTTTTTATCATCAAACTTAATTGAGCTTATCCATATATTTTTTTGTATTTTTGTGTTATATATTGTTTAGCAACTAATGTAAATACCTTCGTAATACTATGCAAAAATCGTGTTCTACTTTAAGGCTATCTTTCTGGCATTGGTTGTTGTATGTTTTTGTAAAAGAAGCGCTGTCGGTAAACTAGCTTTTATCGGTAAACCAAACGACGAAATTCCTAAAACATCTGACAAAAAGCCAACTTTAAATGAAGTTAATGAACTCGAGGAAGGAGGTAAATGAACTGATACGATTCTTAATATGTTTCCATGTATTTGGTTGATGTTTGTTTGTTTGTTCATTCGTATGAAGCATAATTTATGCAAAACCTTGTTGAATCACGAGAAAAGATTGTCTGAAGATCATTCAACTTGATATATAAATATATATATATATATATATATATATATATATATATATAGAGAGAGAGAGAGAGGAGAGAGAGAGAGAGAGAGAGAGAGAGGAGGCACTATCTATCTCCAAATGTGGTAATTATTTTAATTTCATTTACCCTAGTGAGCTCGATATGGAAAAATTTGACTGGTTTTTCAAGCTTGGCTTGTTCTTTTGACTTGTACGTAGATTATTATACTCTTCTATGACGAACGCGATGATTTCATGGGTTTTTTTTTCAACTTATCCGCTGCAGTATGCTTATTGTTAATTTCTTTTACAGTTACTGAAAATAATATGACAGAGCTTGTTCCTGCTATAGGAACTCTTTTCAAGCTACAAACAAAATTTGGTTTCAAACATTTCTAATCTAGGACTTTAAAGTCCTTGAAAACGTTTCATCGCCGCCATCCCAATAACGTACGTGTGTGATATCTGTATATCAAAATTATATATCTGGCGCCTCGTAGTTACATGTTCCCTTCTTCATCAATTTTGATGTTAAAGGTGACAAATGTAGCTAGCTAGACGGAAAATAATTACACTTCCAGAACATCCGGTCTCACTTACTTTCTTCTTTCTGTTAGTTCACGTGTTTACATAGTTTTTTACTTTACATTTGGTATCGTAAATTAAACATAGACTGATAAAGTTTTTCATTATTAATCATCGATCTTTTTTAAACAGACGATAACAACATTGATGACAAGTCGATTGTACAAGTGGAAGATGTTCACATACTTGATTATCCAGGAGGAAAAGAAGAAGATAAACGCGTTCTTGAGTATAAAAAGAAAGTTCAACTTGACAGAAAATTGGTGGAGAAATTTCGATTATTGATTGGGCAATGTTTGTATATCGCCATACTTGCCATAATATGTTCCCATAATATTGTCACAACATCATACTATCAGAATACGGATATAGCAAACTCTCTAAACATCAGCTATGTGGTACGTTGAAAAAATATTCGTTTTGATAATCGTAACTTGGTTAGCAAACATATTGAGTTTACCAGACTACGCCATGGCAACTGTAACATTTATATTTTGGACTTCGTCATAGAGGAAACATTAACGACACGTATTTTTAAGGCATTGATGTTTCGTATTGCTATTTTGCTATTTATTATTTTTCTGTTATTGGAAACCGGATATAACTAGACGGGTTAAAATGTTTCTTGTTTTACTATACCACCAGTTTTGTAATTGGTATAATAATTTTTCTACATTTTTTATCTCTTTAAGAGTAAAGGTCTGTTAAAAATGTAAAAGTGTTTACTAATGAAAATTTTTTGTCTTTGATTGCAATCAGTTCTAGATTTTCAGGATCATTTCAATTAATGTTATTTTAAATAGGTAATTAAAAGCTTGTGTAGCCAAATTTAATTTATTGCATTCTAACAGCTTTTTTTAATTTTTTTATTTAGCCCAAAAATAGTGATGATATATGGAATTGGTTAGAGGGATATTTTGTAAATACGACATTTCCAAAGTGGTACTACAACGACCAGATTAGAGAGGCATACATTCAAAGATATCTGAAAAATACCTTTAACATGCGGCTAGGGTATGCACGTGTCAGACAAGTTAGAGTAAAAGGTATCAAATATCGATATTTATAAATCAGACAAAATAACATGGAAAGATTTAGTTTTAGCCATCACATTATAGGTCATATATCTCTTTATTTCAAGAGAAAATCAAATATAACAACCTATCATTATCCATATTTGATGGGGAACCTATGTATACAATGATTTAAATAATTTTAAATTATTTCCATCAATGTTGTTAATTTAAGTATCTACTATTTTATTGAAAAGTAAAATCCGTTTGATGACATTTTACTTTCATAATGAAATTCTAAGTCTGTTTTCCTTATCCCTATTTCTATTTTGTTTTGGCCAATTTCACTCCAAATTACTCGTATGGTCTATTGTCTGATGTTCACCCTCAGTTAATATTTTACAGTCTAAAATCTCAACATTCAAGCATGTACTACCAATAAATGCCCTTTTGTAACTGTTGTGTGCTCTTCCTTTCTGAAGACTACTTAAATAGATTTTTTTCTGCATTCTCAGTATGATTTATTTGTATTTGCGTCAGGATCGTGTACAGTGTCAGATCCCATGGATAGTGTGGTAAATATATGTCCGATGGATTATACTGGAGATTCCGAAGAAACGGAAGACTTTTGTGTAGGTAAGAATCGGTGTACGCATTTTATGTGATTTCAAATAAAACCTTTTCTCGTCTCATTGCAAAAGCGGTGCCATGGCCCGAGATGGCGGATATCCCCGACTTGATGTCTGTAAGAAGGTACAGTATTTATAAACATTTTACCAAACTCAATATATGTTTGGTATATATGAGAACTTTTTTACGAAAAGTATATGTATATAAGAATTTTTAAAAAGTAATATTATTCTTGTTCACCTCAATATTGTCGTTCAATTTGTAAAAATGTTTAATTTACAGTGTGATTTTAGCAGTATTAATTTAAGATTCATTTTTGTTTATTTACAGATTGGGTCCCATTTAATGAGACATGCTTTGATGAAAACGAAGAAACAGATTATAGTTTTCAATATAAAACAAAAGAACAAACAACTGCTATACCTTTTATGGGTACTTTTGGAATTTATGGAGGTGGAGGCTATTATGTTGATCTTGGACCAAAGCAGTCGCTTGTCTTACAGTATCTTCAACGATTAAGGACTGACAACTGGATAGACAATAAAACTCGTGCTGTGTTTGCAGATGTTGTGTCTTACAATCCAAATCTGAGAATATTTAATCATCTCAAAGTTGTATTTGAAAAACCTGTAATGGGTGGAGTATTTATGACTTCAGATATCTGGTCAGCGAATTTATACCCCTACGTCTCCACTTGGGATTATGTAGTTCTCGGATTCCAGATTCTCTTTGTTATCATTTTGTTTGTACGGATTGTTTTGTGGCTTATATCAATATGTCATTTGCGGACTAAATGCTGTTTTAGTGTGGGTATGTGGGTACGTCTACTGGAGATTGTATTTGCTATTGGAGCCATTGTAGCGTATGGCATTAGGATTGACAAAACTATATCAGCAATTGAGACTCTGTTCAATAATTTTGGTAAGTATCTGAATGCTTAAGGTCCATTACTAACGTTGTTTAGATATTTTTTATCAGATTGTTATTCAGACATGGATTAGTTTGTTTGTTTTTGATAAAAACTACATTATAAAGTAAGCATGTGGTTTTCTTCAAATATTTTTATGATAAGTTTTAAAATTGTTAGAAAAATAAACGTTCGTTGAATAGTAATTGAAAATTAAAGGGATATGGCCTGTATGACTCTCACTAATAACAATGTCTGGAACATCACAGTTACATCGTAAGTGTCCATCTTGGTTATAATATACCACTAAGAGTTTGACCATATGTGGAAAAGTGTACTTTCCTTGTCGTTGGGCTTAACTGGTTCACATGGTATCAGTTTAATGTGACTGGGGGAGTGGTACGCGTGTCTGCGGCGTACTGACTCTCTGCGATCTAGCACGTTAAAGTCGCTATTGGTGCACGCTAGTACAAGGCAGACCATAAAACACACTCGCACTTCACAGGCATACACGAACTTGTTTATAGAAAAATCCATAGAGATTAATAAAACAGTTCTCGTCGAGAAGAGTTGTTAAAGTAACGTTAAGCAACATTTGACCAACCAAACACTAAGATTTTAAATGCTTCTCTACATAAGGTACAGTTGTGATATATGTATATCCGGTTTTAATATTTGTATAAAAGTAATCATGAACGAACTAAAAATTCCAAATGTCAAGTAATCGAATCTTAGCTATAATTTAATATTAGCATGGACGTAATATATTATTATTATTTTATAGCAATATACGCTTAGCATACAAATTAAACGTAAACACCCGAGGTATTCGCGTGCAATATGGATCAATTTTTGCACGCAAACTTTGTTCAAGTCTAAGGTTTCCCGAATATTTTTTCATATTGCACGCTTTTTCGCGTGACGCTGTTGTTTATGACGTCATGCAGTTTTGTTACATGGCTGAAGACGTCATCGCTGTGTTGTTGTCATATTGCACTAGTTCGTGTCCCCATTTACAAGAACTAATGTAATATTTATGTATTGTACGACAAAATGGTGTTTTAGATGAAATACTTGACGTAATAAAGTAAAAGAAACTTATATTGCGTTGTTGAACTGATACTGTGAAATATTGTCCCTCGTTGACTCGACATTTGAACTCGCAAGCTCTTGCAAATGTCGAATCAACTCGGGACAATATTTCACAATCCTATATTATTATTATTGTTGTTGTCATTTTTATAATCATTCGTTTAACTTTTATATTCCATTATAAAAATAATATAATATCTAGTGCTGTAAACATTAAATCTGTTATAATATTTAACTTGTAAAGTATTTATTAATTGTATACATTGATTTATTATATGGAATTTATGTAATATTTTGTATAAGCAACTAATAAGTACCATATTTATATATTTTAGGGCGGTATACATCTTTTGAGATAATCCATGTGCTAGATGTCGTATATAAAACTCTCATATCAAGTGTTCTATTATATTGCTAATCCTAGAACTACTAAAACCACTGTCATTTAACTATTACATATATCTGATGCGAACATCGATATACATATCCAGGAGAGAGCTGTTTGGAATGTTTGTATTGATATTTATACCAATGTTTGCCTTTGCTTCTTTGTTTTATCTGTTCACTGGTCACACGGAGAAGGATTTCAGAGATATTCCCAATAGCTTGTTTTCATTGCTGCTTATATCAATAGGAATGGTTGACTTGTCAGATAAAAACCAATTTGGTGATATATTCATTTATTTTGTGTATGGGACTTACACCATTGTCATGACGATTATCATTATCAGTGTATTTATAAGTGTCCTATCGATAGCATTTAATATGGTGAGATCACAGAAAGATTTGGAAAAAGAAAATACTTATGATGCTGAATTAAGTGCACATCTTGTCAACAAGTTTACCAACGCATTTGCCAAACTTATCACGACAAAACCAGCTAAGAAGCCAGGTAAACACTTTAAAAAGAAAAAATCTTTTTCTCAGCTTTAAAATAAGAAACAAACATACAAATCTTGTCCAAATCGCATTCCCAAAGCGAAGTACAAACTTTAAAACTGGCAAATTAGATTAAACACATGAACATCCACCAGAGAAGAGAGGTTGGGTAGTCCGGAAGGGTAAGCACCTCCTGTTAAGCTAGCCACACCCATGAAATCGAAACTAAAAAACAAAATTGGTTTTAGCCAATGAAAGCATCGAAATGAAATACTACAAAGTAATAGAGAATCTAAAAAGACCAACACGTTGAGAACGTTCATTTTAAAAAAAATCCCTTGTTCGGATGGGCTCCTTTGATAAAATTGAAACCACTAAGACATCAAGCAACAATCAAGCCATGGCAAACCACAAAAGAAAATTAAAAAAAACTTGCATTTAAACATGTGAATTTTTACCAGATAAGCGTGGCTTGTTTATGACAAAATTGCACACAATAACACAATGCTAGGGAATATTTAACGCGTATTAGGGTCACTGATTACTTAAACCCCGATCCCATACGGACAACAGAGCAAACGTCCTGTGGTATAGCCAACCACTACTGGAGGACCAAAAACAACACTTGACGTTTTTACTAACCAATAATTCAACAACATAAAAAATATATATTATCAGATAGATAAAACATTGTGTCGGATATCAGACATATAAGATAAATTACATGACAAAAATAAAAATATGTATTTTTCAAACATGAAAAACACTTTAATTGAATGCAGGATTTTGGCGCATGTACATGTTAATCAAGCTGGTTTAACTTTTTAAAAATATTTTATTTCATTTTTCAAAAAATTGCTTCTTTGGATAGGCACTATTGTGATAAAATTGAAACCACCAAGACATCAATTAACATTTCAAGCCATGTCCAAACCACAACAAGCTCAAGATATTGCAAACCTAGGCTTATCAAGGCCCTCAAAAAGTTTTATGGTATTGTTGATAAGTTTGATGTCTCTGTGTCCAGGAATGTCCTGGATATGTTTGACGTCCCATAGTTCCATCCCTTTCACACAATTTTGATTACACACGTGTCGGGTGTAGTTAGCTAAACAGGAGGTGCTTACCCTATCGGAGCACCCGGTCTCACTTTCCTGGTGGAAGTTCACGTGTTTAACCTGACTTGTCAGTTCCAAAGTTCTTACTTTGCATCTGTGTTGTGATTCGGACATGGATAAGTATGTTTGCTTTTGATTATGACAGACTCGTTCCCAAAAACACGGGCGGTTTGGACCAAAGCAACAACAGTACTTGGCGTACTTTGTATCCAAATCCATGTTAAGAGAGTTTTATAATAATGATATCTATATAACTCTTGTTTTCATGTTCTATAGCTTTATTCCTTTATGAGACATTTCAGTTATAGTAAACGTGATAGCTACAAAATTATTTTATTTTATATTATAAATAACCAGATTCTAATAATCATTGATTTTATTTACATAAACATATGCTTCTTGATTTAACATAGAATGATAACTATGGTGACAATTTCAAAATCTTTATGATTTAAAAATATACATAGCTGATAGCTTACTAAAAATACTTTTTTTGTTTATTATCTAATTCTTTTCCAAATATCATTTTACTTTGAACCCCTCAATGTACACAGGTTCTTGTCTGTCGGGCCAAATAAGCCATATGATGTAACATATCCTATAGGTTTTTTGACTATATTTGGAGTTTTTATAAACAATTGCACTGTATCACATTACTTGACATCCAATGAAAGACAGATTTACAGTTTGTATTCGAAAATGACCTTGGCAGTGGACAATTAGAAAATAATTATGGGACTAGGAATGAATAGCAATTCAACCAATAATTTTCTGATCCCTTTTCCGCCAATGGTCACGAAAATGTCGTTGTTATAAGGAATATATATCTTTGTATAAGTATGGGAAGAGTACCTTCGATTATTTATTTGTTTTATTTTATTTCCACTGCAAGTTGTTTGGCGCTTTGTTGTAGTGTAGTACACATTTAAAGTTCTAGCAATAAGAGGTATCGTAAAATTACCTTCCACTTTTCTCTATTTAAGGAAAAGATGAAAAGGAGGAAGAAGAGAATATCGTTGATAAATTAATGGAAAAGGTAAGTTAACTGTTTTTGCGAACATCCTCGTTATATGATAAACTTGCTTATAAATTTACAAATGATAAAGAAAAACTAACTCAAAGGATAAGGTTTGGTTTTGGATATTAAATAAAGATAAAACATAAATTGTTCACTTCATCTAGAAATTAGTATCATATTTGAATAAACATCTCGCTGATTATTCTGTATTAAATAAAAAAAATAATAAAATCAATAGATAGGAAATTAGGATTATACAAAATTTATATCAAATCAGAAACAAAGCAATCTAATCCTCATCCCCATGGCAGTTTCGATATTTTAACAGCATTACAATTCAAACTCCTGGAGTTAAGATATTTTTGCGCGTCTTCATTTATGATACTATTCGATATAAAATGAATTTAGAAGAGTAGTTAGATCCGGCGCCAATTTACATTCAATTATTCTGTTGCATAGTAAAGCAATTTTAGTTATGTGATCGAAAATGTTCAGAGCCATTCGAAGCCTTTTTCGTTAAATGATAAACCTATGCAACATTTTGTATTTACATTCGCCAACTTGTTAAAATTCACATTACGATATAACCTCTTTTACAATTGTTATCGGTATTTTAGGTAAACGAAGTGGAAACATTTGCAAAAGAATGCAACAAAGCAGAAGTTAGATTTCATAGAAAATTAGCATATGGGATGTTTGGAATGATTCCTAAGGAACAAAGGCTAGCCTGTTTAGTCTGTTACCAGACGGATTGTACTGTGCTAACGTACGTATTATTATAAATTATAGAATCATATGCATTTTACAGATTTGAATTGCACGTTGAGTAAAAGTAATCCTTGTTATTTTCCTTTCGATTTATTTTAAAAAGTATAAAACTCTAATGCTGCGAACAATATAGAAAAAATTCCCATTCTTTCTTTGCGTTATTCATTTTTTACACAAAAATGCTGTTTCTATTGGACTTATGACACCCACGCCACGCTTTTGACGTGATAAAAGGGGTATCCAAATTATACATTCGATTACAATATTTTCTTTAAACCACAAATATATCGTAAAATCAACTTGGTAGTTTTGAAAACGAAGGTTTTCGGATCAATTTGCGTGATAAATGCATTTTAAAAACATTTTTTGCAAAACTGCTTTTCTTTTTCGTTCTAGCATTAATTGTCATGTGCTTTTCTTTTCCCTTTTCTTGAATTAATTATTATTTTTTAAAAGCACATTACAGTATTTTTTTTTTATTCTTGTACAACTTTTAAAATAAGTATAAGCCACACTGACTGGACACCATGTTATTGCTCTCTTATGTCTGTTCCCGTCCGAAGCCATGACTTTTACAATAAGTATAAACCACACCCTCTGGACACTATTTATGGTTTGATTTTGTACGCCCGGTTTCAGTCCAAAGAAATGCGTTTAAAACCACACCCTCTGGATAGTTCATTATTATTCCATTTCTGATTCCCGTCATGAGTTATATCAAAATGTGTTTACAATAGAGTCGAACCTGCTTTAAAGGTCACTTCTGTGTAGGGATCACCTGCTTATAGGGGCCGGTGGAGTTTATACCAATTGTTCTTTGTTCATGTTATTTGTACCTGTATGTGGGGACCATCTGCCTATAAAGGCCATTTTACTTGTTTTCTTTAGTGGCCTTTACAGACAGGTTTGACTGTAGATGTACTTATCATGTATTATTTTCTTAACTTGTTGTATGTGATGTGTTCTTGTAGCATCCTGCTATTTATATATGAATAAATTATTTTCATACATTTAAAAAAACAAAAAAAACAAAAAAAAAAAACCAAAAAAAAAAACAAAAAAAAACTGCTTTTCTGAAAATTTGGCACCTCAACGGTAGACAATTTCTGTATGCTCTCCTGGTCTAATTTTTCTTGCACTACTAACAATATTTTTCAGGTACACAGATAAAAAAAATGATGTCTTGCTTAAGTTGTTCATACAAGATGTATCATGGAATGAAAAGATTAAAGTAAGGAAGGATGAAAAAACGTCTGTGACAGTAAAATTTGCTGGTTATCACGTTTCTAGTGACAAAACATCACCAATATTCAAAATGGATGGAGGATCCAATATGAAGGCAAGTTATTACTTTCATTTAATATGGACTTTTACCATTTATACACATTACAAGAGGTATTAGAGATTAGTTCATTATATTAGATTCAACGGTCCATTGATCGTCTTACATCTGACTTACAGGAGGTGCTTACCCTTCTGGAGCACCCGGCCTCACTTCCTCACGTGTCTAACCTAACTTGTCAGTTCATTAGTTTTTTTTTTACTTTGCTTCTGGATTGTGCAACGGACATAGATTAGTATGTTTGTTTTTGATTTTATTACAATAATTTTATCATGGTTTTCCTAACTTGCATTGCTGCTTCATATTTTATGTCATTTGTACATTGGGTAAAGCCAGCTCGAAATTGTTTGTTGTTTTCTATTCTAATAAACTACTAAGCACATATAATCCATCCTAGTGACGTTTATTTCTTATCTCACTATATGTTAACTATTGTTTCGTTTTCTCATTCCAGACGTCGATGACCGTAGACGTGTATGATATTCTAAACATGTCATTAACAAGTGACACGAGATCAGCCATATTTGTGAACTATGATAATAAAAACTGGGAGAAATGTGATACAGAAATCGTGTACCCATCTTCTAATGAGGTAACTAGCTAATTAAATATATTCTCATAAAGCAATGTATGTAATATTACATGCTTTAATGATCAGTATTTCAGTTCAATCATTTATTGGATATTTGATAACATCTGGCGGGTTAAGCCAGGTAAATAGGAGGTGCATCCGGTCTCACCCCCCCCCTGGTGGCAGTTTGTGTATTGAACTTGAATTACAAGTTAAAAAACCTTTTACTTTACTTTGAGATTGAACACGGGTTGGTATGCCCGTTTTTTATTGGAATTAGAGATTACTTGGTATATTTACTTCCATATTATACTAGTTTTAATTTACAGTACTGGACGGCCGTTTCGGAATACAATTCCTCATCAGTATTGCAAGGACCAAAATTATAAAACCAAAATTGTTTCAATATGTTGAAAAGATATCAAAAGGACCAAATATATTTTACCAAATTTAGCTAAGAAATTACATTGCGTGAGGAAGTATATCTCAGGTTTGGATGAATTTCAAATTCAGATTTAAGCGAACCCTAACCAACGTTGATCATATATGCATATGTACATATCTTTACATTTTCTTTTTTCATCTAAATTCAGAGTCAAATAAAATTCAGAACAGTTTTGCAGAAATGCCCGAAAGAAATCGTAGTATTATCCAGTAATGAATGTGAAATAAACAGTACGCAACAACAACAACAAACAGTTATTACCGACGAATTTGAAATTCAAAACGATGGTGGAAAATTTACGTCATCAATAGATGAAAAGGTCACCATAACAGTTGACCCTGGAACTGTGAAAGAAGATTGTATCCTTACCGTTATTGTAAGTAAGAATATAATAATTATACGTATGTGTATTTCAAAAAACCCGTATAAAGCAGCTTTAAACATATACTAAGCAATAACCTAAACAAACTAGAACTGACACTAGAAAAATCAGTTCTATCCATCCTTACATTTATCGGAACCATGGATAAATTAAATAATTGTAGCGATAATTTTACATTTCTTAAAAAAATCGAGATATATCAACTTAAGGTGTTACCAGATCACTGTTTGAAGTGGGATGTTTGGTGTACAAATAGTATTATAGTTACATTATGTATCAGATTCTACAGCGTACGGGTTCTGTACCCGTTCCATTTGTCTATTCTTGTCTTGCTTGGCTGTAGTATTTTAATTATTGTCGCCATGCTCTTGGTTGAACTGACTTTGCCCAAGTTCTTTAGGTACAAACTTTTTTCATTTTGCACATAATTATACTTAAAGAATGCTATTTGGTCCTGACTTTAATGGTTGCTTTCCTATCCCTATCCTGATGGTAAATATGGTCAATCGTTAACTAGTAGTTTTATAATTTTCTTGTTTCTGGTAAATTTGCTACTACTATGTATATACACTTTCATATTGCGTTGTGCTTTCTTTTAATTGCAAGTTCATTGACTAAAGCAAAAGTAAAAAAAAATAATAATCTTAACATTTGATTTTTTTCAGGTTAAACCTTTTGGTTTAAGCCCATTGCTAGAACTGACTTTATCAGGGGATATTGAAAAGCCGTTACGGGTAACTCTTCCATGTACAGGCAAAGTACAAGAATCAACTGGTGAGTATATAGATATGTTTATTGCAAAAAAAAGCAATATTATTGAAAGCTTTAAACGAATTGGCAATAGTATGCAATTTCGACAAACTTTTAAATATGTTTACATTCTCATCAGTGTTATCTTGGTGTTAATTTGAGATATTATGTAATCAGATTTACCTCGTTACTAAATGAAATACGATACATTTTTATGATACATAAAAATCTGTTTTTACGTTTTCAATTTTCAATTTAGTCATTTTGAAAACAATCTAATATGATATTAAAGGGAGATAGAATCTATCTCTAGGGTTTTATAATCAATGGTATTGATATGTATTTATGTTGATTATTTTTATTGTGTACTTGTTTGAGGCTTTTTAGAATGTATTTGCATAGGAAGTTGTATAGGAATTATTTTATAATTGGGAATTGTGATTTGAATTAGGTTTCAATGTTTGTTTTTTGATTATTGAATTCTTTAATATAAGAAATGCATTTCAATTTTGAAATTTTAGGGGTTCTGAATGAAAAGAGAGGTATTAGTAATACCCTGCACTAATATACAATTTATTTACCTTACCACAATGCAATATTTGCGGTCAATTTTATAATATATTAACACTTCTTTCTGAAAAAATATTGTTTTTATCTTATTTCACATTTTTATCATACACACACTCTGGTGCAATTTATTTATATTTCATTGTATTTTGGAACAATGACGGTAATATAAAGAAAAGAACCCTGTACACACGACATTGTTATTACAAAAATTACGAACCTACGTTTAAAAAGGCCATTAAAAATTTTACGACCGCCATTACAATATTGTTGATAAATATGATGGCTCTGTATCCAAAGTTATCGTGGTATACTTGACGCCTCTTAGATCCCAGCGTTTTTCATTTACAATTTTCTATCATACGTTGTGTGTTTAGCCAGCTGAAGGCGATGCTTAACCTTCTGGTGCACCCGGTCTCACTTCACTGTAGTAAATATTTCAAATTTCATTGTTTACTTTGTTTTTGAGATTTGCTTTGAATGCTGACCAGTATGTTCGTGTTGGATTGAAAGCATTTCTAAAAACTTGTTTTCCTAAAGAAAATTTTTAAATTTAACCTCCAAATTTTGTTCTTGGAAAATTGACAAAATGAAACCAAGAGACCAACATAAATCAAATATTAATGAAATTCGATATACACTATATTTACATGTATTACAATACAAATACATAATTTGACGTCTCGTAGTTCCATGTTCCTTTCACACAATTTTGATTACACACGTGGCGGGTGTAGCTAGCTAAACAGGAGGTGCTTACCCTTCCGGAGCACCCGGCCTCACTTCCCTGGTGGAAGTTCACGTGTCTAACCTAACTTGTCAGTTCCAAAGTTTTTACTTTGCTTCTGGATTGTGATTCGGAAATGGATTAGTATGTTTGTTTTTGATAAGATATATGCAATAGATGAAAGTCACAATTAGTTGTAACATAAACTAAGACGCATAATAACTCCGACAGTAATGTTTATCAAATCGACCACTATTAAAAATGTTATGAACACAAAGCAGTTGTATAAAAAGCAACATAACTTTGAAATTACCTCGTACTTTAAAAAATGAAAGTAATTCGAGTACAGTAACTCGTTTATATCTTTCCTTCAAGAAGACCGAGAAGTCCTATAATTTTAAGACAGGATAAATGCTGACACGTACTAAATATTTTATTCTTCATGCAAATAGACGTTTCACTTTAAATTCACCATATGTTTAAACTTACTGCACCTATTTTTATTCACAACACATACATTTTATCACATATTCACTTAAAATAGTTCGTATTTGCTAGCATGTCTGAAAAATTATGTTTTTTCCAAATGAAAAAAAATAAAGAGATCTAAATAGCCATATTCGTCGTGTTATTATAAAAATTAAAATTAGATATAGTATGCCAGTGAAATATTTGAAGGTGGTGAGATGAGAACATTGCATATTCATAAAATTTACACATTTTTTATGATTATATAAATTGCAAGAACAACTTTTTGTGTAAATATCGGTAAATGGAAAAAGTTTTTGTACATTACATTTGAAAGAATATGGATGCACGTGAATTTGCCTATAATATTTCATAATCTAATATACTACCATATATATTTCCTTTTTAGAGTCAATAGTTTTGATTCGAGAAAAAGATGAAGAGTGGGTAAAAGTAAATGTACTCTTAGAGGTGGAAAATGAGACATTTAAATTCTTAGTACCTAAAGCTAATTTACAGAAAGGGTATGTTACAATAAAATTATTAAAAACCTTGAACAATATTGGTTTCATAAATGTAGCTTAAGCACTTCTAATGGGAAATTGTATTCCAAACAGCAGCTGTCTTGTGCTGTAAAATTAACATTTGTATAATATGTATTATATATATTGTTATTTTTTAATTAACCAAATTAATCAGGTAATTTGGTTTGTTTTTATTATATCTGTATTTTTCTGAATAGTTAAGATCATCTGTTTATATTATTTCTTAAATATTCTTGTTGAAATTGTATTTTATTTCTGTGTAACCTCGTAAGTTAGGATGATTTTCCATTGCAGTATGTTATTGAACTCTGCACAACAACATATAATTGTACTTTAAACCCCCAAACCACTTCAGCATTTTAAAATTTGTTTGCCAGTTTTTGAAATCTTTGCTTTGTGTTGTGATTTGGATTAATATATCTGTATTTTATTGTTTTTCTTTTCTTGCAGCCAACCAACAACTATTATCGTCAAACAATCAGAAATCGGATGGGTAAGTGACAAATTAATTGTAAAATAACGTCCTGGATTTGTTTTGATAATTAAATGATCCAGAAAATAAAAACAAATCTAGATAGATATTTGACACAAATTATAGACTATTCCGATACTTTACAAATTAGCATTTATGACAAAACATTGTGTGATAATGGGTAAAAACACAATGTTGTTATTTAATAACCTAATTCATTATATTATGTTTCTTCATTTTAACAAGGATGATATGATACTTTTTGTTTGGTATGTATGTATCTTTTTTAATAATACACAAAAAGAGGGTTGTAAGTCACGACCGCCTGTGATCGGCGTGAATTTGTTACTTTCGGGTACAAGCCATTAAGCATAATAACTTAAATGACGTCAAACGATGAGGTCGCAAAAAGTTGTCGATATTCGAAACAAAATTTGGTTCTCTGACGTCATATTGTCGGGAGGGTACAGCAGCCAACTTAAGTACCCTATTAAATACAAACATATAATTCATAAAAACGTTTTGTCTATCGAAGTAATGAAGGGTAAATAAAATAGTATCATTATGCTGGGCAGTATTGTACCACGTGATACCATATAACGTTTCTGTGGAACAATTTATTTCATTCGAGATTGCATCGCTTCAGTTCATATTTTTCAATAAAAATTACTTTATCCAAGTAAATTTTAATATTAACGGTTTCCAAAACGTTTAACAAAAATGTTAAAGGGTATACAGTCAAACCTGTCTATAAAGGGAAAGAGTAGAAATGATCTTTATATGCAGGTGGCCTTTATATACAGGTTCAAATAATATGAATAAAGAACAATTGGGATAATATTCTGCTGGCCTTTATAAGCAGGTGACCCTTATATAGAGGTGGCCTTTAAGGCAGGTTAGACTGTATTTACGAACTCCGTTGTATCGACATTCATTTGTTTTCTAGTATATATTTCTTTTATTAACAGGTAGATAGGTCTGAAAAAAGTAAGAAAGGTATGTATTTTGATGGCAGTTTTACCATTCTTATCAACAGAAAACAACATTAAATCTCATAAATAGAACAAATTCGATAAGGGCACACTAGTTGAAAGTGAAAGTTAATTGTTAGTGCTGTACATACAAAATGACTTAACGGCATGTTTATGTATCTGAATACATTGAGGGACATGTATCAAACAATACATAATAAATGATATTGCTTATGAAAATATAGGGAATTTGACCTTGAGTAAGGAGACTGAGCATTATATTATGTTACTATTAGTAACAGTAATTAGTATTATAAATAAATTTCTCAATTTAATTTTTCAAGCATTTTCTGTTATTTTAACGAAATAATCGACTAATGAAATTGCAGAAACATAAGTCGGCATTTGTAATGGTACAAACATCTGTATTCCTACGCTATGGTAATTTTAGTTTTTAACTCATTACAATAGCAAACATATTGTTATTATTATGATTTTTATTTAGCGTGTTTATAACCTATATGATCACAAACAATCAAAACTTTGTACCTTGATTGTGTTGCATAATCGTGTTTTGAGGGGAAAACGTTCATTTGCATTCCCAAACATACAAAAGAAAATAATTGACTTTTATACTATCAAGCATGTTGTTATTGTTATTTTTATAATTTTTAATTAATACCATTTTCAGCTTTATTTGACGAAAAGACTTTACGAACAATAGCTTCAAATATAACCCTTCGTCCGTCTAAATTAGCGGAATATTTAAAGAGCCAAATAACACAAGATCCATTTAAAGTGCACAATGGTCAGAATCAGGTTATCAATGAACAGATTCTGAAAACATGGGTCAATGACTCCCAGCTGGACGACTATGATAAGGTAAGTGTTGTCAGACATGTTATTGCACATGAAATTTTAGCAGATTCCAGATATTTTAATAAAATATTTAACGAAAATTATTTGACATTCTAAATGTTTATTGTCTGATTAACAACAAAGATCTGTTAGAAAAGCCATGTAATTATAGTAAAAAACTAACATACTAATCCATGTCCGAATCATAATCCAGAAGCAAAGTAAAAACTTTGGAACTGACAAGTTAGGTTAGACACGTGAACTTTCACCAGGGAAGTGAGGCCGGGTGCTCCGGAAGGGTAAGCACCTCCTGTTTAGCTAGCTACACCCGCCACGTGTGTAATCAAAATTATGTGAAAGGAACATGGAACTACGAGACGTCAAATATATCCAGGGCAATCATGGACACAGCTTACTAAATGATTGAAAATCCCCAATAATGTTAGACTTCAAGGCACTTGCTAGTTGTCTGTTTGTTACATGTAGTTCATTTCCGTCTATTGTATATATAGTATGGTAATTTTAAAAAAAACTTTTTACGATAAAAACTTTTTCGTTATTATAGTGATAGATTTATATTTTAAAAGCATATAAGTAGATTGAGTAACATTTTCAGTAGAATTTATGAAAGCCTTGTTCTAAAAATATGATCTTATAAACAGTAACAGTAAAAAACGTGGATCTATGTTTATGCAATTTTTCATATTTATTTTTTGCCTAGATGAAACAACTTGAAGAAATTTTAAAACCGTTGGGATTATCTGATCTAGTCCAATGGCTAAAAGACGAAGAGTTTAAATTAAGATGCTCCTCCTCTAGCAATAATGAAAGTATGTTTTCACTGATTTAATAAAATAGAATGTATTTATTTTTTTTAAGTTTGGGGAATCCAACACACATGTAGAGGAAATATACAGCAAAAATTAACAAATAATTTATGAATTTTGTTCTTACTTTCCGTTTTACGTAGTTTGTTTTATAGTAAATAAAATATCATAATTGTGTATTAAGGATGTAATTTTTCTATAAATTTTTCAACTTTTGAAAATTCAAATCGCGTCTATGACAACAAATGTAAGGTTTTGTCTGTTACTTTTGTGATGTTTTAATGACATATATTTAACGATAAAGAAACATATGTAATAAAACATATTTAAGTCGAAAGTGAAACAGTGATCTTAAACATTACAAATTTGAAACAAGTTTATAACATGATAGAATGTATTTATTTATGTTCCAGGTGTGAGGTTGATCAAAGGCATCAATATGGTAGCTCGCTTTGAAATTATAGCAAAACAATGGCATGATCTTGCTAAGATCCTAGAAGTTGATGGAAAATTTGTTCAAAAGATAGACACTGATATTCCGAGATCAAGTGAAGAGAAATGTAGCTTAGTTTTATTCCAATGGTTCAAAGAGTCAAAATCCAAAACTCTTGCTGATTTAAGTGACATAATGAAACGCAAGGGATTTAAGAAAGTCGCAGGTAAAGTTTATAAATTGTTTGCTATTTGTTGTAGCGTACCAATTTCATTATACATGGAATAAACATTGATAGTAAAAGGTGTAAGTTTGGGGTGAGTAAAATAGTTTTTTCGCCCCTGTCAAGATAATTTTATCTTTATTTGGGGAAATTCAGGAATGGAGGAATCAAAATTGTTCACAAAAATACACTGACCTTGGACTTGGAACATTACAACACTCTTACACAAGGTATGTCAATGGGGTTCGAACTTACGTAGTTATAAACCTTTTGATACACTAGTACTTTAGACCGCCAAAGCCCATTATTGTTATTACAAAAACTTATATTACGAAACAATCTGCTAATAAATAAATTGTTGCCACATGAATTGCAACCCTACTCTTAACAAGGCTCTCAAAAAGTTTGATGGACGTTATCACAATGTTGTTGATACATTTGATGTCTCTGTGTCAAGGATTGTCCTGGATATATTTGATGTTATATGTTACTTTTATTCTTAGTTCTGGAGAATTCGACCTATTTTCTGTATGGAACTTCAAGTTTTTTAGCTTAATTTGATAGTTTTTGAAGCTTTTATATTTGTCGTAGAGATTATGATTTGGACAACGATTATGGAGTATGTTTGTTTTCTAATACATCACATGGACCAGTATACCTGTGTTTGATATAAAGACCTTTATTACATATGTTTTCTATTTCTATTTGTAGCCAGTCTTCAGAAAACGGAATTGTGAATGGTCAGATATATTATCATACATTGTTTCAAAGACTGGTTTAACGTTATCAAGTGTCTCTAAGTGGTTTACTATTTGATTAACTTATCAAGTATTTGAATTAGGACAAAGATTGATTCAACACTATCATTACCTAAAGGACAAGGATTGACTTATAATCATCATGCGTGTTATAGCGGTCTAAGATTGGTTAAATATACTCATCAAAAAAGTAAAGGGCCACATCAAAAACATTGTTTAATTTTGTACAACGTAAATCATATCATTTCATATTCACCCTTCTCATAATTTCATTAAGAAGATTTAATTTCATACATAAAATATTTACCCCATAACATCATTTGAAACGAGAAAAGAATAAGAACAAAATACAGGTCGATTTTAAATTGTTCAGATTTTGGATTTTTTATTTCAAATTAAATTACAATGGTGTCTAACTTTTTTGTTGGGTGCATTATTATAAGCTTAACCTGGACACGGTCTAATTTGATATCATCGTTTAACTTAAATGTTTCTCTTAGTGGATAACACTGGTTTCACATTATCATTTATTTTAAGGTTGACAATAAGTTGGAAAAATGGTTTAACTTGTCATGTATCTTAAGGTGAATACAGAAAGACTTAACATTACAGATTTTATATTGTACATATTCATTTCATTTTATGCCATGTAGTTCAGGACAATTTTCATACTTCGTGATATATAAATGGCAGTTTACTCCGTACATTTTTGTCAGTAATATATATTGTATACCCTTTTGATTGTTGTTTCGATATATTTTATTTTTCTTAAATAATTGTGAATGTTGTACGTATATATTATTTTGATTGCTAGATAACTAACTAGAAAATAGAAGTTAATCAATTATCTTTATGATAAACGACAAACGGGTTAGGATGTGTTAAGTTATACTGGAAGTTCCATGCCTTGTCGTGAGGATTTTAATGCCCTGATTTGGTAAATATATGAAACAATTATTTCGTTAATTACCTTCATTGCTGATATTTGTGACATATATAGGCTTTTTTTTATTTTGTTTTGTGAACTTACTTTTATGTTGATTTGACAAATGGGTTATATTATATTTGTATATTATGTTTGTTTATATCTGATGTTAAAATCCATTTGTTGTGTAATCTTTTTTATCTGACAATAAATATGTATTTTGTTTTAATATATTCATGTTTGAACTGGAACAAGGGTGCCTGAAACAAATTACTTTATCTAACATTAGACTAGTTTTTCTATCTGATTTGACGAAATACAAGTTTTATCGAACACGTATGATACAGAATCTTGTATCACCACACTGTGGTGATACAACATTGGCGGTAAAGCGCACGTGCACTTTCTCATTGTTACGTCATCAAGGAGTCTTGGATTTGTCGGTCAAAACATAGTTCAGTGGTTTTCTGTGGTAAACTGTAATTTTTTCACATAAAGTATTGTTTTTTCATTATTTTAAATAACCTCATTGGAAATGTTAGATAAAAATATTATATACTCAGTGTGTATGTACAACCCTTCGTATCAGGTCTCTTCCTTTTTTCGTAGCTGTATCACTACTCGTCGCGCAAGCGCGACTCGTAGTGATACGGCTACGAAAAAGGACTCGACCTGATACTGAGTGTTGTACATACACACTGTGTATATAATATGTATGTATCAGACTTATCTATATGTTAACATTTTACCAGAATACTGTCATATTTCAGGTTGCTGAAAATACATGTGTATGTTCAAAGTAAACGCATTCTCAGTTCATAAACTATCCTCAGTGACGTCTGTTTGTTACAACTAGCAAACTTGAATATAGTTATGGGAAAAACAGCAATAATCGGGTTTGTAAATAGCAACAGTGGACGTCAGGGTTCGGGAGGGTGGGTTATGTTATATGCTGTTCTACCACAATGTACAATAGGATACATTTAAATCCTTCAGCATCTGCACGTATATTCCCGATCCCAAACAAAGTGATGAAGTTTTAAGTTTTCACCGCCAGATGTCACTGAGGATGAGGATGCAGTGAAAGCATCCTGAGTGACGTCTGTTTGTTACAACTAGCAAACTTGAATATAGTTCTGGGAAAAACAGCAATAATCGGGTTTGTAAATAGCAACAGTGGATGTCGGGGTTCGGGAGGGTGGGTTATGTTATATGCCATTCTAGCACAATGTACAATAGGATACATTTAAATTCTTCAGCATCTGCACATATATTCCCGATCCCAAACAAAGTTATGAAGTTTTAAGTTTTCACCGCCAGATGTCACTGAGGATGAGGATGCAGTGAAAGCATCCCTTCAGCATCTGCATGTATATTCCCGATCCCAAACAAAGTTATGAAGTTTTAAGTTTTCACCGCCAGATGTCACTGAGGATGAGGATGCAGTGAAAGCATCCCTTCAGCATCTGCATGTATATTCCCGATCCCAAACAAAGTGATGAAGTTTTAAGTTTTCACCGCCAGATGTCACTGAGGATGAGGATGCAGTGAAAGCATCCCTTCAGCATCTGCATGTATATTCCCGATCCCAAACAAAGTGATAAAGTTTGAAGTTTTCACCGCCAGATGTCACTGAGGATGAGGATGCAGTGAAAGCATCCCTTCAGCATCTGCATGTATATTCCCGATCCCAAACAAAGTGATAAAGTTTGAAGTTTTCACCGCCAGATGTCACTGAGGATGAGGATGCAGTGAAAGCATCCATTCAGCATCTGCACGTATATTCCCGATCCCAAACAAAGTGATGAAGTTTTAAGATTTCACCGCCAGATGTCACTGAGGATGAGGATGCAGTGAAAGCATCCTCAGTGACGTCTGTTTGTTACAACTAGAAAACTTGAATATAGTTCTGGAAAAACAGCGATAATCACCGTTTGCAATTTTGTCTCTGATGGTAAAAGTAAAAAACATTTGATTGATAAGCTTAATAAATTGCCACATGACATAGTTGAATGTATAATTCCTCTGTTTTTCTCCCATTCAAAATTTCTACTACCAAAACTTATGTATCTTGCTTTGAGGTTTGTTATTAGCAAAAGGCTTCGAAATACAATTTCATTAATGATGCCGACTGTTTGATAAACTGACTTATTATGGAACTTATGAGATGAATATAAGAGCTATATCGTATGACATAGTAAAGGTATAATACATGTACAGGTTCTCTATTGCAGGCGAGATTATATAAGGAGATTAAGACGTTATAGATTGGTATATTTGATTTCCATTGTATGAGTACGGTACCATATTCGCAATCGCCTCCAAGAAACATCTGGCTGTTTCTCTTGTGAGAGATTTGATTACTACCAATCAGAAGTTTATTAGTTTGTTAGCCTTCCGCTCAGTCTTAGTTGATATAACATTATAAAATTCGTATTTCTTACATAGAAACGTCCACTTAACACACAAAAAAATTTGAAACTCATATCTAAGTGTATGTAGACGTTCAGATACAGCTTTATTGAACATTAACATGGTGTGGTTACATTTATTGAAGTGTTAAAATTGCTTTGGTGTTGCGATTGAGACATGAATTGAGATGGTTGTTTTTGCTTTTCTTTGGGGTTGTGATTAAGACATGGATTGGTATGGTTGTTTTTACTTTGCTTTGGGGTTTTTATTTAGACATGGATTGGTATGGTTGTTTTTACTTTGCTTTGGGGTTTTTATTTAGACATGGATTGGTATGGTTGTTTTTACTTTGCTTTGGGGTTGTGATTTGGACATGGAATTGTTTAATTGTTAGGTATTGTGATTTAGATGTGTATTGGTATGTTTCTTTTCACTTAGTTTTGGGATTGTGATTTGTACATGAATAAGTATTTTTGTTTATGATGCCTAAGCGATCCATAAATGCACAAATTAAAAACTAGAATTGTTTCTTACGAACCAAATACACCCGCTCCCAGTGTGGGGATAGAGTTCAGAACTAACACACCTCCGTACAGCGAGTTACAGTGAACGCGATTCAAGGGACATAACTCGACGACAACATTTACAACGTCAGCGCATAAAATGTTATAGGAAACGGAAAAGATAGGCAGAAAAATTTTTACATACAGGAAATGAAGCGACAAACAATTCATATAGATCGGATATAGACAAAGATGGATATATGAGGATATTGTACTAAAATGAATACAACAGGTAAACAATTTATGTATACACCATATCATTTTATAGCCATTTTACCTAAAACTTGATTGATGCAATTCATCTGTTTTTAATTTTAATTTGTTAATTTGAATTTAGCAAACTTTTAGTAAAATAGTTTGTTTTTTATCTATAATCATTGACTTGTATCTTAAATATTTCAATATAATTTTACCAAACTTCATTTAATTTATACCAATTTTTAGATGTTTATGTGCTTGTATCTTAAATGTTGCAGTATACATTCAATTTTCTACCGTCTTATCCATCAGAATTTATACTGGAATATATACATTCAAAACCTATATTGTATGGTGTTATGATACAGCAACATCCCTAAGTCATATGATCAGCCTATCAAAAGGTCTGTTTTCAGGATTTGGAAGGATCACCATTTTGTCAATGTGTCTTATAAGTTCTAATGCAAAGACGATACTTTTATTAATTTTCTTTAGAAAAAACATTGGTCCAAATACGGGACTTTAATTGCCAGTTGTCTAATTAAGATTAGTATACTTAAGCGTTTAATGGTTAGGCCTCTTGTACAACAAGACAAGGTCATTAAACGACTTGTCAGGAGAAGACAAATTCTTAAAACTTAAATGCTAATTTCGGTTCTTAAAAAATCAAAGCACACTCAAATTTCGATACAACGATATGTTCAAATCCCGTGACATATATAAGTAGTTATTACTACTTATACAATATATCAGTGATGACTAAATAGAGTTATAAAAGTGTTTTATAAAATCAGAAGGAAACAATGACTGTTAATTTATCGTAATTTATCGCAATGGAGAGAAATATTTTAACAATTAGTTGTCATTTAAATGTTTGAACGATGTATAACATCTTGTTAAAGGGAGACCCGTAAAATTTTTGTTGACCTTTGAAATAAATTAAACACCAGAGTATATACAATCCATTATGATTAAAGAGAAATTAATGGAGTAACTTGTGTATTTTTATCGTTTCAAAGGTAAACAATAAATTATACACAGTTCAGTGATGCAATACAAACTACACAATAAGTTTTCTTCTGATCACTTAAATCAGTAAGTAATTGATAACTGGTAATGATCAATCAGGCCCCGGTTTCACAATCATTCCTTAGCTAAGATTTACCTTAACTTAAATCTTGCAAAATTTTAATCTTTTTTAAGTTTGTTAATTATGAAGATATTCGGGATTTTAAGGTGTCAATATTAACATATTTTCTAGATTAAAACATTTGCATTTAGTTTTGACTAAAATATTAATCAATAGTTCCAGAAAATGATTACCAAAATTTGCTAAATTTAAGTTAAGGAAAATCTTAGCTAAGGAATGATTGTGAAACCGGGGCCTGTAAATAAAATCAAATAAGAGACGAGTTTTTCAATGGTTGTAAAATGCTATAGAAAATTATTGCACCAAGGAGTGGGGTAGAGAAAAAATGTCTAACTAACTAGACAAGTGTATTAAATTGATATCGAGGCGATCGGTTCTGTAATAGTAGACTATTTGAATTCAGAAAATCTCCGACGTACGGCAAGGGACCGGAACTGACTCTTAGTGGGATTTGAACTTAGGTGCTGAAAGGCGATGTCATCCGTAAGTCGTTTTATACCATTCGGGTACAGAGGTCCACTGGAACAAGACAGTCTTATATCGTCAATATATGAAATATCGTCTATATATGAAGTGGTTCTATATCGCTTTAACCTACAAAAAGGACCCAGAGTCGCAAGGATCGGATGGTCAGTGGGAATATTTAATATTTCACAGACTACGATGTTGTCATGTGCTACTTTTAAATTTTTTATGTTATAATACATTCAAATTTAGCACATTTTGACAGTTATATTGAGATACCAAATAATCTTTTTTGCCACTGTTTAGTTATTATCACGAAAATGAGGAAACTTTGTAACCTATAAAAGAGTAATAATTTAAACCCCCTCCTTCCCCGGTTATTACGGGTGATTTTCATGTCAAACATAAACAACATAACCTTTCTAGTGCAGTCAAACATGTCTATAAAAACCACCCAAGAGAACCAGTAACAGTGGCCTTTATGGGCAGGTGGCCTTTTATACAGGTTCAAATAATATGAGTAAAGAACAATTGGGATACAATTCTACTGGCCTTTATAAGCAGGTGATCCTAATATAGAGGTGACCTTAGAGCTATAAGGCAGGTTGGACTGTACTTACATAGGGTAGTTTTTAAAAAACTGAATGACTAAAAAGTATCTACAAAGAGTTATATTAAGGTTTTATAATGCAATAAAATGATTGTTTTGAAGTATAAATCTTGACAACAACACTTGAGTGATAGAAAACAGACTGTATATTATAAATCATTACTAATTTTATTGCTAAACGATTCTATTATTTTTGACGGTGTTTTGTAGAATGGATTCCATATACATGTTGTATATAATGTTTATATGGTCAGCTTGCCAGATACATCATGTCGAGATCAACGCACAGGATATTTCAAGCTCACCAGAGACAACAATTACTGTATGGACAGGTCAGTCGGACACAACGGACAGTACAGACATTGTAACAAGTACGTGCTGCTTTGAGGTGTGATGAGGTTTGATATTATATGGAATGCGTAATATATATACTGAAAAAATGCTGGTAAAATTCACGGATAGGTGTTCGAAGCAGAACTTGATCCCAACAAACAATAACGACATTATGTCTAGTGACTCACAAAAACAGAAAGTTTCACCATGTGTTTATTTTCTTCTTTCTATCGATCGTTGGTAGGTTTGTTGTGGTGTCTTCTCAGTTCTTTTTATTACTACAAGACACATTTATATGCATCTTAGCTTCATACAAATAAAGAAACAAATTAGCAAGCAGCGGTGACAGTTTGTGTCCCTTGGTATACCAATTTAAATTGCCAAACACAACAAATATGTAGCTTATATAATTATGTATTGTCCTAATAATTATTATTTCGTTATTACAGATAACAATTCCACCATTAACGAGACAACGTCAGACTCCTCCCTCCCGATAACATCATTTATTACTATAGGGGTATATTTTGGGGTTTCCAGCATTCTAGCAGTATATTTCTGTTACATGAAACATAAAAAACAAAAACAGTGAGTATTACTTTATATAGAATGTTACATTTCTTATTACTGACCTTGCATAAACTCAAAGCTGAAGGACAGCATATACACTTTTTCAACTGCGGTAGCTCAGTCGGTAGAGTGCTCACTCCGTAAGTAGGATGTCGTGGATTCGAACCCCGATCGGGTCTGACTCAAGACTTGAAAGTGTTTGTGACTGTTTTCTTTGCCAAGCACTCGGCATTACGAAATAAAAGTCACGGTTCTTTCGTAACTTAAAATAAACAAGGTCCCGTGTCACGGTAGGCTTGGTACGATAAAGAACCCTGCTGTATAATGCCATAAGCGTAACGCACAGGCAACATTTATACACCTTCGCCTTTAGCTGCCGACGTCTCGATATAAGTTAAATTTATTTTCTTGCTTAGGACGTTAAACATATTACTCAACGCATCTTCTCAACTGATGAAATACAACCATTACAGTATTGACCTGTCGAACGTTTATCACCAAGCAACGAATTAGTGCCGAATCCGTAGCTCATCTCAGTTCCTCATTAGCTATATGTAGATAGATGCTGTCTTTTTATCGGGAGCTTTTCGGTTATCCATATCTCGTCTACTCGGCAGCTGAGATTACATTCCTTTTTTTCGTAAGCCAAGTATCAAACATCCGCCAGGGCTGTACTGTATAATACAGAAAATTCAACCGCTATTTCGCGTATATGTATATAATATCTTAAAACCGAAATAAATGGATACCAGAACATTCTATAATATATACTTTAGTGAAATGTTCTAGGGCGTTTAACATATCTGTCACTTAACGTCAAGGTGCTTCTACCCAGAGAACACACCTGTAACACATGTTTTATGATAATGTACCAGCCACTTTATGATGATCATGAATATTCAAAAGGAAAATAACAAATAAGAATTCTCGATAAATCCGTAACAAAAACACATTATAAAACATACCGCTAAAATGTATAACAAAAACCAAAATCAAAGTTAAAACATGTGCAATGATATACTTACTGTTCCACTAGTCAAAGCATCCCTTTAACGTCATAATCAGTTTACGTCATTGTGGAACTATAGATACACTATTCTTCCATATCTGCTCATGTAAGATAGGGTTTTTCCCTATGTGAGATACGCGTATCTCACATGACCACGTGACCTTTAGTGACGTCACAATCAAAAGACAATTACATGACGTCATCATATGGAGAACATGACGTCATCTTGCGGGAAAATGACATCCAATTCTTTACAATGTAGAAATTTTGAGTGCGTTTCAAATGATAAATATTGGATTTTTTAATGAACCACTTTGTTTTGTAGTTTATACATTTTGTATAAACCAAAATCCGGTACGATCTATCCAATGGTCATATTTATTTTAAAGTAAAATGTCGAATTACAAAGTTAGATTTTACAAACATGGCGTCGATGTCCATGTTCATCGTACCTGAAGCCAAATATTGGCACTAAAATGGAAGAAAAATAATCCATTATGAGTTGATCCATGTAGGATAGGGAAATCTCACCCTTGTATTTCATCAGTTGAGAAGATGAGTTGATCCATGTAGGATAGGGAAATCTCACCCTCGGGGTTGAACATTTCTGGTCAGAGACTCGGCAAGCCTCGTCTCTGACTGAAATGTTCAACCCCTCGGGTGAGATTTGCCTATCCTACATGGATACTCATAATGGATTCTTATATTCTCACACCTGTGACATGGATATCCCGCGTTTTTACCCATGTGGGATTTCCTTGTCTCACCCTAGGGTTGAGACAGGCTACACGCTAAATTTCCCGCGTAGTGATACCTGCTCGGGATTTATCGTTGGAAGGACTTAATAAGTTGAGAAAAGTTCCGAAATCAATCAACAATTTCTCAACGTCACAATCACTTACACACGCTTAATTGATGACGTCATAATCATTTTACGTGAGAACGTCAACAGAAATCGATTACGTCATTTTCAGTAGGCACGGATGGTGACATGAAAAATGAACATTTGATGCAAATATTTGTTTAAAAATCGCGTTTTATGTTGCAAATGTGTGAGAAAAAGAATCATACACCAGTTACAGTGTAAGACAGAGATATCTCGAACTCGGGTGAATATTTTCAATGTCCAGACAGGACAGGAAAATATTCACCCTCGTTTGAGATATCTCTGTCTTACACTGTTACCGGTGTAAGATTCTATTATCATTTTTCAGATAATTTCTTTACGATCTGATTGGATAATAAGGTCCTTGTAAATACCGATATTACAATTTTACAAGGGTGATAAATAATTTACTCGGGTAATAAATAAAAATTACACGGGTAATAAGAAAGAGTGAATAGAGCGGTAATGGCCGCCACCATACAGTTCAATTGGGCAATAAACAGAGTAAAATTTACGCTTAGTTTGTAAGTATCAATCAAATTGACACATGATGTATATTTTATTGTGTATTATCTTAATATTCTAGTTAAATTTTGCGCTCTCAATTTCCGATATTATCAATAAATTGAACTCGACATCGCTTACTCCTGGTAACGATACACGGCGAAAGGGAAGTAACTCTCACTAAATTTACATTCTAATTTTAGTCCGACCTGTACATGTGGAGGGCCTCCAAGTGCTTTAAATGCCGGCACCGATGATGTGGTGACACTTCAACCGAACCAAACTCATCTTGAAAAAGCTTGAAAATTGATGTTTAAAGATATTCCATGTCATATTCCTTCAAATTGAATATTGTTTCCACATCCCCAAGTTAAAATCGTCGATAACGGACATGTACATATGCATGCTGATCAATGTTGTATCACCGATGTAAACAAAATATTAAAAAACACTTTGGCAATTGTTTTCATATATATTTTAATCATGATTCATTCAATTGTGAAAAAAACGAACTTTAAAAAAATTAAATAACACAGTACAAATAATTGATGTGAGACGTTCTGACCCCTGAAACCAGCTGATGGGAGTAAAGGTAGTTCACGGTCGGCGTTGCTATGGTTGCGTTATTTTATTGGAGTATAACATGAAAAACGAGCGCATGCACTTGCACTGTGTTTGTATCACAGCCTGGTGTAACAGAATTTAGAAATTAAATTATTCGTTGTTAATTTTTTCATTAAAATTGTTATTTTATGTTCATTGATAAAGAAAACATAAACTTTATTTTACAAATATACGGTTTTCGGGTTTCTTTTTATTGTAATCTTTTTTCATCTACAAAATTTTGAAAGAATAAGTCTGAATAAAATGATAAATTCGTTATCTGGTTTTTAGGCAGATGATATGGAATTTTACAACCTTTCTGAATTTCTTATTTCCTGAGGCGCAGCCGAAGGAAATAAGAAATTCAGAAAGGTTGTAAAATTCCATATCACCTGCCTAAAAACCAGATAACTAATATTATTCTCACACCTGTGACATGGAAATCCCGCGTTTGTGCCTATGTGGGATTTCCTTGTCTCACCCTAGGGTTGAGACAGGCTACACGCTGAATTTCCCGCGTAGTTATACCTGCTCTAGATTTATCGTTTGGAGGACTTAATAACATGAGAAAAGTTCCGAAGTCAACCAACAATATTTATAACGTCACAATCAATTACATACGCTTAATTGATGACGTCATAATCATTTTACGTGAAAACGTCAACAAAAATTGATTACGTCATTTTCAGCAGGCATGAATGGTGACATGAAAACTGAAAAATTGATGCAATTTTTTGTTTACAAATCACGTTTTTTGTTGCAAATGTGTGAGAAAAAGAATCCTACACCAGTGACAGGGTAAGACAGAGATATCTCAAACTATGATGAATATTTTCAATGTCCAGAACGCTCGTTTTGGACAGGAAAATATTCATCCTCGTTTGAGATATCTCTGTCTTACCCTGTTACCGGTGTAAGATTCTATTAATCAACAGTTCATAAATATGTCAGTCGCGGGCAAGTGCTTCATATAGAGAACTTATAAAACTTTAAATGACATATAGAAGCAGCTTAATCTTATACGTCAAGTTTATACTTTGTACTTTGCTTTATCCAAAACAATCAATATACTTGCTAATATTTTAATATAACATAACCATATGTAATTTTCACCAATACTAGTACCTCTACTGCTATTTTCTCATAGAAAAGAAGTTGAAAAATCCATAACAGATGGCCAAAGTGACGATGATAGTGATGTGGAACCTCCAAAACCTACAGTAGATGGTATGTTAACCCAAAACACACACATACACAAAACGGCACATGCACATCATGCGATATACCAAGATCACATTGAAACGTAACAACAATAATCACTCGTGTTATTAAACCACTTATTATTTGCCAAGGAATATGGCAAAGTGGAGTGTTATCATTGAGATTTCCGCTCTATTTTCGCTTTATCGAGGCGGTCAGTTTATAAATGGTAGAGAAGTGTCCGGAGAAACCATCTACCTTCGACAAACGAACCGACACTCTTCTATCCCGATCGGGATTCGAGCCTAGGCGTTGAGAGGAACTGTTGTCTGTAAGCGCTTCATTTTGCCCACTGGGTAACCAAGGTGGCTAAAGACGGATTCACTTGATTATATGGCCATGTACTAAACGTGAAGACTTTTTATATGTCTAGAATTTAATGACTTAAGAGATTTAGGCAAATT
Source organism: Anadara kagoshimensis (assembly GCA_021292105.1). Taxonomy (NCBI): domain Eukaryota; kingdom Metazoa; phylum Mollusca; class Bivalvia; order Arcoida; family Arcidae; genus Anadara; species Anadara kagoshimensis. The sequence continues at coordinate 44,658,180 of CM037864.1, forward strand.
CATTTTACTGTAGCTCAATATTCATTGCGCAGTAAAAGGTCGGACATCCGGACTGACATTTATAAAACCAATGGTTCGTCCATGTTACTGTACTGAAGTAGCAAAAACTCGTTTTCTGTCACCTTGTGTTACTAAATAAGAAATAAAATCTAACCACTCAGTAAATCTTACAAGAAAAGATGCAGTTCGACGGTCTTTTGTCAAACTACGTATAACTTGAAACATGACGTCTAGTTGTAATGACTAGCACATTAAGAAAAGTGAATCTTCATTCACCATTACCATAAAATCATTGCGAAGGTATACATTTTCACATTACCAGCTATATATAGCCATTGCCGTCAGATATTAGTAAAATATTCCTCAATTGAATGTTTAACTTTACTCCACTCACTAATAACAAATTCTACATTTTTCTAGTGTACATCACTGCAGTCCCGGATGTTGTTGTTGTGGAATCATCAAGTTCAAGCTCCAGTTCAGAAAATTTGGAAAATAAATCTGACAAAAGCGATGATACCGATGACGTTACGGAAATTGTAGTTACTGACACTGAAGGTGATGATGAATGTGTTTCCAATTTAGACATCACAACTTCCGGTGAAAGTATCCACACTGATCACACTGTTCTTCCGGAAATTGAGGACAATGACGACACACGTGATTCTAATTATCTCACAGCTGATAGTGTACACGTTGCTGATAAAAACGGAGACCATACTTCATTTTTGGATAACGGTGTAACTGACACTGGAATTGTTTCAATTTCTGAAAAAGGTGGCAATACTACCGATAATGATGACATCAGTATACATGTAGGTGATGCGTCTCTGCTGGAAATAGTTACATCTGAAAGCGGAAGAAATTTCGATTTATCGAACAATACAGACGGGTATATTAATGCCGGGTTTAATACCGATGACATTGATGACTATGGTCTACCGGACTCGATTCCGAACAACACACCTTTAGATTCGGACTTAGTAATTGAAGCAGATATACATTCTACTGTGATCGATGTCAATGTGATGGACACAGGGGGACTGTTTGAAACCACTGAGACGAATGAAGATTTAGTCGATGATAACACGGTGGAAACAATAGTGGCTGATGATAAGGACAACTCAAGAGAAACTCTAGTCTCACAAATCTAACGAAACAATAGTCTCACAAATCTAAAGAAACGCTAGTCTCACAAATTTAAAGATACGCTAGTCTCACAAATTTAAAGATACTAGTCTCACAAATCTAAAGAACTACTAGTCTCACAAATTTAAAGATACACTAGTCTCACAAATCTAAAGAAACACTAGTCTCACAAATCTAAAGAAACACTAGTCTCACAAATCTAAAGAAACACTAGTCTCACAAATCTAAAGATACACTAGTCTCACAAATCTAAAGAAACACTAGTCTCACAAATCTAAAGATACACTAGTCTCACAAATCTAAAGAAACACTAGTCTCACAAATCTAACGAACACTAGTCTCACAAATCTAAAGAAATACTAGTCTCACAAATCTAAAGATACACTAGTCTCACAAATCTAAAGAAACAGTAGTCTCACAAATCTAAAGAAACACTAGTCTCACAAATCTAAAGATACACTAGTCTCACAAATCTAAAGAAACACTAGTCTTAAAAATTTAAAGATACGCTAGTCTCACAAATCTAAAGAACCCCTAGTCTCACAAATCTAAAGACCCAGTAGTCTTACAAATTTAAAGAAATATTAGTTTCACAAATCTAAAGAAACACTAGTCTCACAAATCTAAAGAAACACTAGTCTCACAAATCTAAAGAACTACTAGTCTCACAAATCTAAAGAAACGCTAGTCTCACAAATCTAACGAACACTAGTCTCACAAATCTAAAGAAACATTAGTCTCACAAATCTAAAGAAACGCTAGTCTCGCAAATCTAAAGAAACACTAGTCTCACAAATCTAAAGAAACCCTAGTCTTATCAATCTAACGAACACTAGTCTCACAAATCTAATGAAACACTAGTCTCACAAATCTAATGAAACACTAGTCTCACAAATCTAATGAAACACTAGTCTCACAAATCTAATTAAACACTAGTCTCACAAATCTAAAAAACGCTAGTCTCATCAATCTAACGAACACTAGTCTCACAAATCTAACGAAACACTAGTCTCTTATCGGCGAATAAACTGATGAACTTATTCATGATCAGGAAAATCTACTTTTAGACATTCAATCTAGACAGGTATTGTCCTCCGCATAAATGTTAATAATTGATGCCCCGTGTCTGCAAAAAAGAACACTCGCTTCATGCGCATTTAGGTCTGCTATTTCACCCAGATTACTGGTGGTGTTTTGACACATATATATTAACGAGTTAGTGAAGTCGAGTCGAACTTTCATCCTAGTCATTGACTCACTCGTTCACTTTCAGACACAAAGTCCTTACTTCCGCGATTTAAACCTTACATCAATTCGTCCAAGTAGGGGATAGAATGTCGATAAAACCAAAGGTCAATATAATGCCGAAATGCATGGAAATGGCAGCATAAGTGGTTGATAAAATATGATTAATATCAAACAATTGAATCAATAGACAAACATTAGCAACCGAATTTAATTATGGTGTATACAATGTGTAACAACTGTGTTCCTATTTCAAAACATCTATAATAAATGCGTGTACATACGTGATAACAAGTCATTAGTGCTTATCCCGGAGCATACGGTCTCACTTCCCGGTGGAATTACACGTGTTTAACTTAACTTGTCAGTTTTGAAAGTTCTCGCTTTTCTGGGTGATTTGGACATGGGTCGTTATGTTTGTGTTTGATTTAGAGTGTCAAGGTTAAGCATTAATGACTTAATCTATGATGAGTATACAATGTAAAATTTACAGAAAGTTCTTGCTAAATAAAGTTTTTAATAATAATAATACATTGTGTATTTTGCTCTCTCTCTCTCTCTCTCTCTCTCTCTCTCTCTCTCTCATTTAAAACATTCATTATATGTACATTGTATGTTTTGTTTCTTGTACTTGTATAATGTTTAGGTGTTTGTACATGTATATTGAATGAAATTTAAAAAACAAAGAAGAAAAAAAAAAGAATCACAACATGTTTCTAAATCGTTGAGAGGCAATTAAAATTTATTCTATTAATTTTAACAGCCATTCAAGTTACATGTGGCTACAGAAATGCAATTTACTGGATACACACGATTGAATATATCATGTTAAAATTCTGCAGTCAGATGACTCAATATTAACACATTTGTGTCCGATATCCTGATGTATTGATTTTTATACTAGATGAAAATCATGGCTGTTGGTCACGCCTCTATTTATCATATTAATTTCTGACATGTGATTTATTTGATAAACAGTCAAACGTAGCACGCTCAGATCACATGTGGGAAAGTGAATTTTCCTTGCCGTTGACCCCTTCTGGTTCACCCGTTGTAAGTTCAACAGTGACACGCTTGTCTGCGGCGTACTGACTAGGTGAACTCGTACTATAAAGTCGCCCTGAGTGTGCACTAGTACAAGGCAGGCAATACAACTCACTCGCACTTCACATGCATACACCAACCTGTTCATAGTTTAATCCATAGAGATTAATGAAATAGTTCTCTTCGCGAATAACTGAAAAATGCTGATTTATTCAACCAAACAAGCAAACGTAGCACATGACAGCATGATAAATGAGGCATTTCCAAGTAGTTTCTTCGAATTAAAAACGTCTGATCAATTCCGTTAAACAACTGACTAAATGATATACCGGAGGTGATACTGTAAAGGTTAAGTGAATAGTAAGACGTTTCCGGTAAATGCATTTAGTTTGTAAATCCCACTTTCGTTTTCTCTTTAACGCTTCCTGATTAAATAACTAAGAATGCACGAGCATGATCATATATAAACGAGCATGTTCATATATTATCATTACTTTTGTGTTTAAATTCTTTTCTGCTGAAATATGATGATAAGAGGTTTTTTCTTAGCTACTAGTATCAAATCAAAAACAAACATAACAACCCATGCTCGAATCCGAATCACAATCCAAAAGCAACTTAAAATTTTGAATGCAAATTAGGTAAACACGTTAATTTCCACCAGGGAAATGAGGCCGGGTGTTCTGGAAGGGTAAGATCTGTTGTTTAGCTAGCTACACCAAAAAGTGTATAATGAAATTGAGAATGGAAGGAACGTGGAACTTTGTGACTAGTATATATATTATCTACACATTTTGCCAGCAGAGTAATATATCGTGCTGTTATCAGATGCTTATTTTGACAAAGATTGTGGTTTAGATTCGACATAAATTACAGAAGAGGTTTACTAGCTTCAACTGCTTATCTGTATATGGTATATGATTTTAGTTCTAATTTTACCAAAATAAATAGATACAGGGTAGAAATCTAAATATTTAATAATAAACTATGAGTGATAACTAGTATCAGGTTTTTTTTTTTTTTAAATAAATCATCATTTGTGGTACACATTTAGCTTGTAGCCAATGCCACTGAGAACACGGAAAAACAGCTTCTCGAGAAAATCCACCAAAAGTTAACAAGACAAACACAGGTATTTGAATTAACACAAGTGATGACAAAACTCTTTTTTCTGGACGGGCGTTGAACATAATGGAAAAAATATGTATTATGATTTGGTTTACACTAAATATGGCGTGTACAAATTATGACTCACAGACCTAATTTTAAAACAAAGAGTCTCTTAAAGACATGCACGCCATTTTTTTTTATAAATAAGCCTAAATTTACGAGCGTATCAATGAAAAAATTGTCCAGGGACAATTATGAACATTACATCTGTTGGATTTTGTGTACAGGTGACCGGTGTTAATGTTCCAAAGATCACCTACTTAACATTTCTCTCACGTCTATGTTCAACTGTATGCAACAATACACTAATCCATAACCTTATCAAACAGCCTACATTTGCATGCGCTCGGTAATTAACATATACCAGTATATGCATAAAGACGTATTTTTCAAAAAATAAATAAATAAATAAATAAATAAATAATAAGCTAAATATGTATCGGAAACAAAGCGAGATGTTCGTGTGGGTCAAGATTTCGAGGTCACACCCTTGATCATCACAGGAAGATGTGTATGAGACGCAATCACTCGTATAAGAGGATGTTTATTGTGGTTTTGTTAAGAGGTTTTTATGTAAATTTTAACTTTACTTCCTCGTTCACATAATATTAACAAAATTTGTTGTAGAAAGAACGAAAGAAGTGAAAAGGAAGGTCTGTATAATTATGTTTTATTATAGCCTGTTCTATCGATGACGTTCATTTATTGCAAAAACATATATAAAACCATAAATACATATTTAGTTACGTCATAATGTTGCCATGTGATATTTTCAATTTCATTGCTTATGAAATTAATAGGTTATTAGTTCAATGAATAGTTAACTTAAACATATTTTACTTAATATAAAAGTAAATGTACATGCAGCTTATTCTTTCTTACTTAATTTCATAAATTTAAATAAAGCATATGCCATAGCAATAAATACATATTTAATAACGTTGTCATGTGCTACTTTTCAATTTTAATGCCTATAAACGTTATACACTCTTAATTTACTGAATAGTCGACTAAAATATATTTGACTGAATATATTTCAAAAGCAAATTAACATGTAGCTAGTTCTATTTTTTAACTCAATCATAAATTCAAAAAAAAGCACATACAGTGTAAAGTTTTTTTTTCGCTTCAGTCAAAATGCTGCCAATAGCGTCTAGACCGCCAATCTTCGGAAAGCCAACAAGCAAACCTCAAGTTCTGTCAGTGAAACCTAAACCTTTGTGATGAGAAGCATTGTGTAAATAGATTTTTGACAACTAAGTCATCGAAGATAAAACAACATTATCTAGGCAACAGAATAACTTCCATCAAATTCAAACACAAGCGTCTTCATTTCATATTAGCCATTATCCGATGTTATCGAGAATTTCCAATACAACTTTCCAATTTCTTAAAGTATGGTGTATGCGACGGCTTATAAATTATAACTATTGCAACTTTACTCATTTTCCCCTAAACGGTAAGGGGCTAAAATACGATGACGTTGAAGAAAAAACGAGAAGACGACGAGGCGTTATCGCTTGACATTATCTGTGAATGTATAGATAAAGAGTCCGTATGAACCCAATGAGTGTTTTACATATATCCGGTTTGCAAGGAAATGATAAAGTGAAGATATCATTTAAAGTCCTCTTTATCTCTGTGTCTACAAGGATTAATCCTGTTTAATACGTATTACAAATGCGTACACGCGAAATTCTTTAGATATCACGGAAGGAAATCGCGCAGATAGCAAATTAATAGTTAAAACAATATTTTATTTATGTTTCAAGTACAATTTACAAATAAATAATATAAAGAGGATCCCGGAACAAGAGTAAACTCTTATATAAACCGGTTTTCCTAGACAATTATGATATTAACAATATTTGCATGTCACAGAAAAAAAACATATATATTTTTATAACTAAATAGATGAATTAGTGAACAATTGGATAACTTAATTACTTTAATAAAAATAATGGGTGGTTTATAAATAAATAAATAAATAAATAAATAAATAAAGTGTGTAGGTTATAATTATAAAAGAGAAATGAAAATCCAGAATACAGTAATTTATGACATATGTTTCATAATGTAAAATAATCATTGTTTAAGCGGAAAATCTCTTTGATAAAAGAATGTACTTTTGAACTTTGATGAAAATATCATTGTTTTGAACTTTTCGGCAGGGGCCAGGTTGTGATTTCCAAATAACAATATGTCAAGATCATAAGAGACGTTTATGGTATGAATAGTAGTATTTCTTATATGAGTGTACAAGTTACAATGTAAAGAAAATGTTTTGTAGTTTCAACTTGACCGCGTGCGCAATTGGGACTATCAACGAGGTTTTTTACTATATAAATGGTGATTAGTGAACTACAGTTTAACCTAAGTCTGGTGTGATGTATTTGTCCTATGCGACTACCTGTGTAATAAAAATTTGGAATATGTATTTTCTGGTTTAAGAACGAATTAAAAATGTTAAGCGAACTGTTTCTGACTGAGACTGGGATATTATTCCAATTTGAAAGATTTTCCAACTCATGGTAATGTTCGAAGCTTTGTGTGATGACCGTTGCTGCCATACTATAAATGATATGCCATTTAGTTATTGGTCAGTAGACTATCAGACTATCATATAACAATTCTTAGATCCCGTGGCATCACTGTCTTATACCATTTTTGAATTTAATCATAAAATACATTCACTTTTTTAATATGTATATGATAAATTTCAAAAAATGGTATATGACATCACAATACAATATCAATTTCACCCCTTTAGTACTTCTAGGCTATTCAAGGCGCTTAAAGAGATTAATGGTCGTCATGACATCACACCATTGTTGATTGATTGATATTTATGATATCTGTGTATCCAAAATTACCCATAATTCAATGTTCCTCTAATTCTAAAATTTGATTACACATGTTGTGGATGTGGCTTACTAGACAGGAAATGTCTACACTTCCAGAGCACCCGGTTTCACTTCCCTGATGGTGACTTTCCTGATGCAAGTTCACGTGTTTAAATCTATTTACTGGGTTTTTTTTTCAATTTTACTTTGCTTTTTTTGGCATAGTTTTTTGACATTGACTGTAAGTTTGCTTTTGAAATACATTACATCAATCGGCATAAATGGTGGAGAATATTAGTAATTGAGTGGGTGGAAATACCTCTGCTCTCTAGTTAATTACAAAATAGCCTGGTTTTATATCCGACATTATTTGAACTTAAATAGTCGTCATTAATTTTTATTAATATTTCAGACATGGGATACAGTGTTATAGTTTACACTGTGTTGTGTTGTCTTTTTGTCCAAGTGGTAAAAGCAGACGACACTTCCGGAATCTGTTACGTAAGAAAATCGTACGTAATAATCATAACTTTTGGTGCAATTGTGAAGATATCACATACAGTAGTATGCCGATTGATTGAGTGGTTGAATTCACGAATGAATGAATGAATGAATGGTGTTGATTGATTGATTGATTGATTGATTGATTGATTGATTGATTGATTGATTGAACGGATGTAGTCACCATCACAGGTGGATTGGTTTTGATTACTTTCTGTGTTTAACGCCCATAGTCAGACCCGTTTTATACATGATGAATGATTGTTTCGGTGTTCGGTAAAATTATACTTGTTTTATAAATATAAAAAAGGAATTTGCAAGTCTAAAACACGAAATTTGCAACATAGTGAAGTCAAGATCACGAAACAAAATAGGTTGAAGAAAGATAACAATATAAGAGAAAGACATACTTTGACCAGAGGTTGGCTATAAAACTCGATGTTCCGCGAGTACAGGAGCCTAGTGGTGTTTTAGAGTCCAATGAGAGGACCCAGACGATATATTGTTAATAATTTCATTAGGTCTCTGCAAAAGTAATTGAACAACATCATTGGATTTTTTTCAAAATGCCCGGTGTCCATCTTTGTAGGAAAGATCAATATAAGTTGGTGTTCTTTGTATATTATTTCGTTCAATTTTTGTATGAAAGTAATGAGGTTCTTCGGAAAGACCTTCAAAACCGATACCCCGTTCTCACGGAAGACGTGGCGCGTTACAGTAAAAAACTCTCTCTCTCTCTCTCTCTCTCTCTCTCTCCTCTCTCTCTCTCTCTCTCTGCACATTGCCTTTAAAAATTCTGCCATTTGATATTTAGCTGGTAATGTCTCGATATAAGTGAAATATTGTCAGTTCCTGTACTTATAATTTTTATCGTAAGTCACAAAAATAAAATCGTATTTAGGACGTAATCACACACTATATATATTTTCATTTTTTGTTATTTCTAGGAAGCTGAAGGAAATCAAACAGATGTATTATGTTATGCGTGACCATACTACGAGAACGTGTTTGGGACCAAATTGGAAGTATGGAATAAAATGTAAAGAAAAAACAGTGTATGTGTGCAGATCTTTTTTTTTTTTTTTTTTTTTTTTTTTTTTTTTTTTTTTTTGTCGAGCATTCAAGGAAGTTATCCTTTTCTGGTCCACCCCACCCCAAATAACAATATAAAAATGTTGAGTCTTGTTACTATTTATACCTCTTAGTGACATTCTATGGTTATACAACAAGCATACACCAAGCATCATATATTCCGTTGCAAAGTTAGTTGGTGCATCGCTGTTAATGCAAGGTCACACATACGGTAAGTTCAATTGAAAACTTTGAAGGCTTCCTAAATGAAAACTAAATCTACTAGTAGATAGATCAAGATTGATTAATTGATTTTTATTTTTATTTTCAGAAAGAAACCAAAGCATGAAATCCGTTTTATAAATATAACTGTATACGAAATGGTGGAGACGTGTTGTGTCGGCTTTACACAAAATGGTACAATTTGTCAAAAAGGTACTTATGAATCACAATTTAAAGTACAAAAATATTCTTTATGTGGCAGGTTATTTGTAAACTACAATAATTAATGTCGCCAAATCTAAATAGTTTCTGTTCCGCTCAAAACAGCGCATAAAGTTTTAAATTTTAAATGTTAAATCGGAATTTTCAATTTTCGAGGCCAAAGAAAGATTGCGGTATATGAAGTATCAACATCAACATCAACATTGTACAACAGCAGTATGATGATTGGAACTGGAAGAATTTTTCATCTTTTTGCAATAAAACTTGCTAAAATTGGCCCTTGAATACACGAACAACCTTTATACAGATAAATATCTTTTTGTTGTACACTTTTCTGTTTTCGAGAAATAATAAGAAAATGAGTGTAGTATACTTCACTGTAATTCAGACAGATACAATGCAGTTATTGTTATGTCAAATATTCTTTTAGAGTGGAACTCATTGTACTGATTGCCCTTACGTGGTCCCTGTCTTGCCAGCAATTTATAACACAGTGATGTTCATAAAGTATTTAAGACGTTTCAATTTTGTTTTATTTTATCTTTCATAACACTGCTTAAAAGGCAGCATTTGAAGTGTCTAGACACTTGTGATAAAGGGTTTTAAGCTATATCGAAAAGTCCAACAGTACTGACTGGATGAACATCACCAATCAAACCGGAGATAATAAAGGGTTTGATGGGCATTTTATGGCGCGTTCTATTAAGCCCATTTTTCCAGAACTGTTTACTTATCTATCAACATAAAATATCATACAGATTATACTTATGTGCTTCATGTTGTCATTTTCTTTTAGGTTGCGAAGCTGGCACATATGGTGAATCTTGTGATAAATCTTGTAACTGTAGTAACATACCGAACTCAGCCGGACACTGTAATCGGACAACCGGCGAATGTATCTGTGATCGAGGATGGTTTGGTGAAAACTGCTCTGAAAGTAAGAATCTCAAAAATAACAGTGCTAAGATTGATTTGAAGTAAAGTATTTTATTTATTTATTTATTAGTATTTATTTATTTATTTATTTATTTATTTATTTATTTATTTATTAGTATTTATTCATCTATTAATTTAAGATTTTTGAATGTTAATAAGATGGTTATTTATGCATTGTAGGTTGCCCAAGTGGTTATTTTGGACAGAATTGTGAAAGTTTATGTCCGTGTAGAAACAATGCGACCTGCAATACCACTGATGGCTCGTGTAATTGTACAGTGCCGGGATGGACGGGGAATATTGTGATCAAGGTATGGATAGATTACATCATATCCGGGATGTATATCAAGTTGTATTACGTCATATCCGATATATAGTTACAATTTTTTTAACTAGACGCCATATCAGGATAAACTGATACAATAACTACATAAAAAATATAACTAATGTCAAACCCGATACAATCTTTTGATTATGGTCAATGTACCCTTATATCACACCTTTGAAAATTACCGTGGAAGATTAATGACGTCATGTCGACACTATAGAGCCTATAATAGTCGATACCTCAGGAGCCCAGTAAAATGTGATAAAAGCAAATAATGGTAAAACATTAACTGAATAAAAGACACATGTATATTTTATATGGAAAATAGAAAGTTGCAGGCAGTTACCGATCACCAAAGTTACAGCGCTATAAGATACACGGAATGAGAAATATGAAAACAATTGAAGACCAACTTTGACCATATATCACACATTAAATGAAAGATTAAAAAATGAGACCGGTTGTGCCGGATATAATCTGATTGTCGATTCTAATGATATATTCTTTATAAACACCAAACCGCTTTATTTGATATGGTTTTATGTGTATCTTTGATGTTTTCAGAATGTGCTGAAGGCTTTTTTGGAATCAACTGCTCGGAAATTTGTAGCTGCAACAACAATCAAACATGTGATCCGTACACCGGAAGTTGTGTATGCATACCTGGGAGGACTGGCCAGAATTGTACAGAAGGTAATAGCAAATTTAAAACTAAAACTCTATATGTATATTTTTACAAAAAATGTTGTGTTTTTTCAAAGCTAAAACGAGATTCACTGTCGATGCTGCTTATTAGGTAACTGTGTAACTGTTATTTTTTTTTAATTGTATATACTGCACAGTATTTTAACACGGCACTTCTCTGCTTTGCTATCAGTTAGATTTACCTCCCTTCTCGTAACTTAAACTGTTTATAAAATTTCATCCAAAACCCTACGATGATTCGGTCAACAAGGTATATGTTCCGGGCGAATAAAAAATCCTGTTTCTCATTCAATAATTTCGCTATTACTTATATCTCTGTTAATAAACGTTTTACATTTTAAAAAAATACCTATACACTACAAATGTATTTCTGTTTATGTTTACAGATGAAAAAAAGATCGACGTAAAATTATCACGTTATAATACTTATAAATGTTAATAGTGCTTTAACTTTCATTGATGTGCAAAGAATAAAACCCATAAAAAGATCACCACAGCTGCAATAATCACACCTATAATTACTAATTAACCTGCGCTAACATATCTATGTTGTGATTAATATGCGATGAAAGGAAATAGAAGTTATAGCACTATATTAAGTTATTACGTAATCTAGGCTTATATCTAGCCACAGCAACTAAAAGGAGATGTTAATATTGTTTCATATTGTTTTGTCCATCTACCGCCGCATTACATTACATGTTTAATGTTAGTATTATATTTATTGTCACATACTTATATCATTATGCCGCCATACCATTGATTTTGTCGTAAAGTTAAACCTATAAGTGTATACTCTTGGTTAATAAAGAATTGAATTGAATTGACTATAATCACCATTTCATGTTAAATGGTTAAATTTACATTTTCCATTTTTTTTGAAAATCTTGTTTTGTATTTAATCATGAAATAATATATATATATAACTTCAAAACACCCAGTTATGTACAAGTTACATTCCCAATCGCTAGAACAGCCAATTAATGATGTCACGCGTATGGAAATTTAAAAAAAAAAGACGATTGACGTTCAATTAGCCCCTATAATTACCATTTGGTTTCAAACTGAGTTTAATTACATTAAAAGTTTAAAACATCACAAATGTAATTATATCTTTGTCACATGTGTAATAAGTATCATTTTTATAAGTTTGTAGACACAACACTTTCGGACCTGATTGTAAACATGATTGTCATTGTCATCTGAATGGAACCAGATATTGCGACCCTGAGAATGGTACCTGTGAGTGTTACCTGGAAGATCCGGCCCTTATTGTTACCGCTGTAAGTAACGTTAAGTTTATAAAATAATTGTTTTTGTCGCCTTTGTGATCTTGAGAGTAGGAAATAGCGCTTTTCCCGGAACGCCTTTTCTGTCATCTCGATCGATCTTATTTATTTATTTATTTATTCATTCATTTATTTATTTATTTATTTTGTTATTTGTATCAAAGAGTGGTTTATTGTTTAAAGGCACAATAAGTCGCCTATTTACAAAATGATTTAAAAAAACAATAAAATTGTAGGGGACCAACCTCCAATTAAAGAATGAGCAAATTTGTTTTACATGATTTATCTCTCTTACCAAAAGAAAATCAAACGCTCAGAAACGGCTTTTACTTTATCTGATTTTCATAGAGAGTTAGGTGTAGATAATGGAACAATTCCAAAGCAAGATATATATTCTGTTGGAATTATAAGGCAGAAGAAACAGAGAACGTCATACATATCCAGGATAATATTGATAGAGAGGGAGGCATCATACTTATCAACACTATTGTGACTGTTATGATATTGGACATGTGTTTCATATTAGAATTTTAACAACCTATTCTTATCAGCATCTGAAGTTAATCCCATGAACTCTAAATATAAACATTAGATACTGTAACAGAAACTTATCAATCTTCTAATTATACTTGTCAACTCTGTCATGGTAAAGTTAACATTATATGTATTCTCATGCAGTCAGTTGTTCTTGGTCACTTTACATAATGTACATAGTGTAGTTTAGACGTATATTAAACTAGCTTAGTTTTATATTGTCTTATATTATTATTCAATATAATAATATTACAACATGGTGTCAGAAGTAAACATTTAATTTACTGGGACAATGTCGACAATTTTGCCACCACCGGATAAACTGTGTCTTGAGGGAAATTTAAAGGAAAATTTCAGAAAATTTAAACAACGTTTCAATATATATTTATCAGCAACAGGACTTTCAGGAAAACAAGAAAATGTCAAAGCCAGTGCACTTCTACATATAATTGGCCCAGACGCTGTTGAAATTTATAATACATTTCAATGGGATGAGGCAGGTGATGAACTGAAAGTTGACAATATTCTTACAAAGTTTGAAGAATATTGTAGCCCAAGGAAAAACGTTGTGTTTGAGAGACATATTTTTAACACAAGAATTCAAGGTCCAAAGGAACCGATAGATGCCTTTGTTACAGATTAAAAATTTTGGCAAAATCATGTGAATTTGACAATCTTCATGATTCTTTAATTCGTGATAGGATTGTTTGCGGTGTTCACAGTGACACTGTCAGAGGGAGACTATTGCGGGAAAATGACTTAAATCTGCAAAGAGCTATTGATATATGCAGAGCTGCTGAAACTCATTCATTTCACAGTTAAAGTCAATAGCAGGCACGTCAGAGGCATCAGTGAGTTTTGTTAAAAAAGGAAAAGGTGGTAAGGCAAAGAGATATGGAGTTGACAGACCAACAACGTCCCCTAGTGCACCATCAAAAGGTTTGCAGACACAACCTACGATAAACTGTAAAAAATGTGGACGTAAACATGAACCAAGAAACTGTCCGGCTTTTGGAAAAACATGCCATAACTGCAAAAAACAGAATCATTTTTCAAAAATGTGTAGAAATCCAAAACGCCAGCATGTAAATATGATAGACTCTGATGACAATGATAGTGTAATGGAGTATTTTGTAAATTCCATTGAAACAGAAATGAACAAAAACCAAGACTGGATGGTAACAGTAGGATGTGAAAATAAAACATTGAAACTGAAAATTGATACCGGAGCACAGTGTAATGTAATGTCAGAGAAAACCTATCATGCACTGTCAAATGAAAAGCTTAAAAAATCAAAAACAAGACTTATTTCTTATTCTGGACATAATATTTCTCCATTAGGCCAAGCAATCTTAGTTTTGTGTTATAAAGAAAATTTCACCCAGTACAATTCCAAGTTGTTCAAGGAAATGCTGTACCAGTTATTGGATTAAAATCTAGTTTGAACTTAAATCTTGTCAGAGAGTTTATACAGTTCAAAATGATAGAAGTGCTGAGGATATCATGAACGATTACTCAGAGTTTTTGAAGGTCTTGGATGTTTAGATGGAAAATACACTATCAGAACAGACGACTCTGTTCCACCGGTTGTTCATCCACCAAGGAAAATACCATTCACTCTTAAAAATAAAGTGAAAAATGAGCTTAAAAGAATGGAAGATTTAGGTGTGATTACCAAAGTTAATCAGCCAACGAATTGGGTCAATTCAATGGTGGTTGTGGAACGAAAGAACAAAGTACGGATATGTATAGATCCACGGGATCTAAACCGTTCGATAAAAAGGGAACATTATCCTATGAAAACGGTCGAGGAAGTCGCTTCAAAATTGGCAGGTGCTAAAATATTCAGTACCCTAGACGTTTCATCGGATTTTGGGCTATTCAACTAGATGAAGACAGTTCACTTAAAACAACCTTTAACACTCCCTTGGAAGATACAGGTACCTGAGACTACCATTTGGTATCTCATCTGCACCCGAGGTATTCCAAAAAAGAGCTAGTGAGGTTTTTGAAAACATTGAAGGTTGTGAGGTGATAATCGATGACATTTTAATATGGGGTAAGGATGAAAAAGAGCATAATGCCAGGTTAGAAGAAGTGCTTAATAGAGCAAAAGAAGTCAATTTTAGGCTAAAACAAAGAAAAATGCAAAATTGGATGTGAAGAAGTAAAGTATATTGGACATATACTAGGACAAAATGGGCTGAAAACGGATCCAAGTAAAGTTGCGCGATTACATCCATGCCAGAACCACAAAATAAAAAGGAACTACAAAGATTTCTTGGACTGGTAAATTATGTTGCAAAATTCATACCGAATATGTCTACAATAAGCAAGCCGTTACGAGAACTACTTGAAAAGAATGTTCATTGGCATTGGAATGAACAACATGTGGAGGCTCACAAAGCATTAATTAAAGCATTGTCACAAGCACGGTTCTCAAATATTTTGATCCAAACAAAGATGTCACTCTTTCTGTAGATGCGTCATCTGAAGGACTAGGAGCATGTCTTATACAGGAAGGACAGCCAGTTGCATATGCCTCTAGATCACTTAATAAAGCTGAAAGGAATTATGCCCAAATTGAAAAGGAAACATTGGCAGTTGTATTTGGATGCACAAAATTCCATCAGTATGTATACGGCAAAAGTTTACATGTTGAAAGTGATCACAAACCACTAGAGAGTTTATTTCGCAAAACGTTAACATCAGCACCACCTAGAATTCAAAGGATGATGTTAAAATTGCAAATACAGTTTAAATGTGCAATATAAGCCGGGAAAAGAGCTTTATGTTGCAGATACATTGAGCAGAGCAACAACAGAACCAGCTGTTGATGAAAAGGATAAATTTGAAGTTCATGTTATTTCAAATGAACCAACTACTAATCGTAAACTGTTGTATTCAAGGAGGAATCTGACAAGGATCCAGAAATGATTGCATTGAAACAAACAATTTTATCTGGTTGGCCTAATACAAAAACTGAATGTAATGCAATACTTCAGGATTATTGGAATTTTCGTGAGGAACTTACTGTGGTTGATAACTTAGTGCTTAAAAACACACGTCTTGTTGTTCCAAAATCACTAAGAAAGGAAATGTTAGAAACATTACATTATGGTCATGGAGGAATTGAAAAATGCAGACTACGTGCAAGAGATGCAATGTATTGGCCTGGTATAAATAATGATATTGCTGAATTGGTTTCAAAATGTCCGATCTGTTGTGACTACGTAATCGTCAACAAAATGAACCACTTATTCCACATGAAATACCTGAAAGGCCATGGCAGAAAGTTGGTATGGACTTATTTGAATTAGGGGACATAATTATATTTTAATGGTTGATTATTATTCCAAATTCTTTGAATTATCACGTCTTACAAGTACTAAAAGCGCATTCGTTATTGACATGATCAAACCACATTTTGCAAGACATGGAATTCCTGAAATTTGCATCAGTGACAATGGTCCGCAATTCGCCAGCAATGAATTTGCCAAATTTGCAAAACAATATGGATTCAAGCACATAACAACTTCGCCAAGATATCCAAAGTCAAACGGAATGGTCGAAAGAACGGTTCAAACAGTAAAATTGTTGCTAAAGAAAGCAAAACGGGACCACAGAGATCCTTACATTGCTATGTTGGAATCGCAACACTCCAATAAATGGTTTAGGGACACCAACACAACTATTAATGGGAAGAAGAACGCGTGGAATTCTACCAATATCGCCAACTTTATTAGATCCCGTTTTCCATCAGTAAAACAAGAACTAAAACAAAAACAATCAAAACAAGAACAAAATTACAATAGGACAGCAAAGCATTACCTGAACTAGTACCTGGAGATACTGTCAGAACAGACAGAAGGAAAACCTTCAAAACCAGGGATAGTTATAGACAAAGCTGACACACCAAGGTCATATATTGTCAAATCTGAAGAAGGAGAATACAGGAGGAATAGAAGTGACTTATTAAAAACTGAAGCTTGTCACAGTGAAAACCTAAAATTAATGTGGATATTAATACGGAAATAGATACAAGTCCTGTGAAACCTGATACTGCTAATTCAAATGGATCTTACCAGACAAGAAGTGGTAGAACTGTAAAACAACCTAAACGTTATGATGAGTGATTGTGAAATCAAGGGTTGATGGTAAAGATCTAACCCCAACGGTAGGCTAAGTGCTAGTAACCTCTGGCCTCAATGAATGTATATAAATTGTATAATTCTTTTGTATTCAATATATAACTTGTATTAAAAAAAACTGCTAAATTAGTTAATTTCTATGTTAAACAAATTTATGAATAGTTTTGGCCCTAACTCATTTGGACTTTTAATTATTAAAATTCTTTTAAATCTGTTAGATTTATCTTAAGAGGAAGGTGTTATGATATTGGACATGTGTTTCATATTAGAATTTTAACAACCTATTCTTATCAGCATCTGAAGTTAACCTCCCATGAACTCTAAATATAAACATTAGATACTGTAACAGAAACTTATCAATCTTCTAATTATACTTGTCAACTCTGTCATGGTAAAGTTAACATTATATGTATTCTCATGCAGTCAGTGTTCTTGGTCACTTTACATAATGTACATAGTGTAGTTTAGACGTATATTAACTAGCTTAGTTTTATATTGTCTTATATTATTATTCAATATAATAATATTACAACAGTGACGATGGCTGTAAAACTCTCAGGGCATGATAAGCATAGGCTTGCAATAAGCATCAGGATATTTTGTATATATTCAGTTTGAAATAAGAAAAAAACATATAACTAAAAATATCTATTTTGAGTTTTATTTCTAAAATTTATTTTTGAGGTCAAACGATACAAATACTGAAACTAATAAAATTGACGGGATCTGTGATTTAGATCAACCATTGAAAACACTACAATTTGCGATGCAACATGTGACATAAAACAAAAAGGGAAGTAACCGCAAACCTAACATGGTAACCTCGGTGTCATTAGAATGAATGTATTGAATGTATGGAATGGAATTTTACATTAAGGTAGTGAAGATTTAATAAGTCGAACATTCAAAAGCCTGTGTGTTAAGTTGCATTACAATACGCTTATAGCCATGTTTACCATGATGCCTGGAATGGTGTTTTGTGGTACAAAGACCCTAAATGTGGACAGTAGTTAAAACTACATTAAATAAGTAAATTAAAATTATTTCATTTTATAGATTGTACACATGGGCGGTATGGTGAAGGATGTCAGGCTTTATGTAACTGTAGTACAGAAAATGAATATTGTAACCCAGTAAATGGACAATGCATGAGCAGTAAGGACACATTTATTCATTCTATTCTATTCAGTTGACTTATCTTGTAGATTCAGTTACGTTTGCTGTTACAATTTTCGAAAGTGTGAGTTCTTTGATGTATTTATTTCATTCGCGATCATTTTTTTTTAATTTTTAAAACTCCAAATTCAATATGGTGTCTAATCGCGAATTATCGCCAATTTGCCTTCATACGAATAAAAAAGTGCAGTTACTATAGTCTATAGTACGGTAATGAACGGATAGACTACATGTATTTGTATGTAAATATTTTACACCTATGTCCCGTAACCCTCATTGTTGATTTTTGCATTTTTAATATAACACAACACAATACAGACAAATTTTGCGAAATTCGTGAATTTAAAGTGAATTAGTTATAAATGATAAAAGGTCAGGTTTAGATGTAATACTGTATTTTCAGAGTGCTTTTGTAACAGAGAGGGTACTACCAATTGTGAAGACAAGAATTGTACGTGTCCTAACAAAGTATTGGACGAAAAGCAATGTAACCAAACCCACACTTCACACTATCAACGATATAAGCTGGCTGATGGTAATCTCTCTCTCTCTCTCTCTCTCTCTCTCTCTCTCTCGTACATTTTTCAACAAAATATTGAAATCAATCTTACCATGCACGCTACAATTGATTTAAGCTGTTTCGCGGCAACCCCCCCCCTCTCTCTCTCTCTCTCTCTCTCTCTCTCTCTCTTCTCTCTCTCTCTCTCTCTCTCTCTCTGAAACTATCGAAATGAACAATTACCATGCAACTATTAAAGCATTCAAAATGGATTGAGGCGATCATTTTGAATCTATTAAATGAACTGCAGACAAAGACATAATAACCTTTGAAAAGTAGTTTGCTTACCAAGCAAGACTAAAGAGTTTTGAAAAGAAGTAGTAATAGATCGCTGGATGATTACTTAATCTTTCTTTATGCCAAAAATCTAAATTTTGTATGGGGTGCATTTCCATATCAAAAACAAAAACCTCAAAACTGTCTTTAGTGATTTTATAATTATGGATTTATAATATTTGCATGTTTTAGCAAATATATTGGACTTATGCGCATGTAGATTTGATGGAGATCAATTGTGTGTTCCTACCAACAACAGCTGTGTATGTAAACCTGGCTACAACGGACAGAATTGCAGAACTAGTAAAAGAGCAGGTATAGATTTATTTTTAGTACTCAGGTCACAAACGTGAATGTAAAAATAACAGCTAAGTAACATGTACTTGATAATATACATAGGGCACATTTAAATCATGACAAGACAATAGCAAAAAACGAACAGAAATATACTACATCAAACGAACTTCCAACGAAATAAGGCGACATCAAACGAACGGCCAACGAAATAAGACGACTTCACACGAATGAAAAATGAAATAAGACGACATCACACGAACCGCCAACGAAATAAGGCGACATCAAACGAAGCCTCCAAAGAAATAAAGCGACATCAAGCGAACCATCAAGGAAATAAGAAATAAACAAACATAAAATATTCATATTAAATTATCTATTTGGCTTAAATCGAATTTAAAATAAACTCGTATAGACCAGTGTGCAATTTAGGGGAACGTGTACGAATTTGTACATATGAATTAATTACACATGATGTCACTTATATACATAAATTGTAGATTAATTCATCATAATCCAAAAACAAACATACCAATCCATGTCCAAACCACAATCCCAAAGCAAAGTAAAAACATTGAAGCTGGCAAATTAGGTTAAAAATATGAACTTCAACTAAATTGGAGAATTGAGACCGATAATTATTATCTCGAAAAGGGAAAGGATAAAAATAAATGTTTTTTTAAATAGTCAAGTTGGATCAAACTTGACTAATACGTTAGCTTTTTATCCAAGATATCAATTGGACATGATCTAACAGAATCATTCTTGTTGTTTCAGCTGTATCTAATCCTAAAGGGCAATCAAACGGTGATGATAAAGGGAGCAATGTATATGATAAAGGGACACAATCCGTAATTATAGGTGTGATTATTGCAGCTGTGGTGATTTTTGTGTTGGTCTTAGTTGTTACCGGTATATTCTGTCGCATAAGAAGGTGGGTAAATATTGGATAATTAAATCAGGTGTGTGTTGTGTGAACCATTGTGTAAGGAATATGGGATGACTGAGGACCCTCCAATATATAGTACTAAAATCACGATACTGAACATTTATCACAGTGCCCTCCAAAGTAGGCAAATTTGTAATTAGTTGTTTCGATATGAGTTTATATTTTCTTGCCTAGTATTCTTGATAATTATTTATATTGATATTTACCTCACCTCACACTGAAAAGACTTCAATTCGGAGATTTAAAATGAAAGCACATGTATGTATACCATATAAAATTATATAACGTAAAATTCTAGTTAACACTTATTTCAATATTTCAGAATTTATTCGTTAATAGATGTTGTTTTTTTTTTTTTTTTTTTTTTTTTGTAGAAAGAAAAAGACGCAAAGTGTTAACAATCCCATGTACAACCTAACCAACAAACACGGTAAGTACCAAACCCTAACTGTTTAATACGGTATAATGCCTCCCATCGACTAAAGCTTTCTAAAGATCGATCTTTATTCGTAGACAATAAACGGAGAGGGCTTCCGGTATCCACCGGCCTCACTTTCCTGGTCGTAATTAGCTTCAAAGTTTTTACTTTGCTTTGGGATTGTGGTTTCACATGGATTGGTATGCCTTTTTCTGACTGAAACGAATAGAAATTTCAAAAGGCCGTCTTGGATGCCAAGGTTGATTTGTGTGATCTTTTAATCTGTTTCATCCAGGGAGTCCCCGAGATTTATATCTGTTAACGACATTAGTTGGTTTATAAAAGATAAACATAAAGTTCAAGATTAATCAGGCATACTTAAGTTTTAACAGTTAATCGATATACAGATTTAACCAAAGGTTCGAATCAGTACGAGATAGTTGACGGGAGGTACTGGTAAATTTTATTTTAAGTCATCTAAAGGGGGTTCTTGCCACTTCTTATTCCGGTAATAAAACTTATCACATACATGTATATACTGATTTCATTTTCACAGATAATGGTATTAAATCTGAAACGGAAACAAACCTCCAACACAGTCAGAACAATTTATATAGTCAAGCCACAAACTTGGAAGCGAATACTGAGGGTACGAATGGAACTATTTCTGATAAGCCGAATGGCAGTGAAAAAGAAACAAGTTTCCTGAACAACACAGACGAAGAACTATACAATAAAGCAAACAGGGACGAACATCAGTCTGATGATGATGATGAGACACAGAATTTCTATTCTCATACACAAATTGGAAAACAAGATGGTGTTAACATTGATGAAACCTATGATATAATGGAACATAACAAACATAAGGACACACAAGACGACACATATGATCATACGCTTAACATGGATAGTGAATATGACATTGTAAATAACAAAGAATAAAAAAGGAATAATTGTAAATAACAATTGATAAAAAACATTAATTGTAAATAACAATTGATAATAAACAATAATTGTAAATAACAGTTGATAATACACAATTATTTAGATTTTTTCGATGCAATTTACGATAGAATTGCTACTTCCTAAATCTTGTTTATACTACGCAAAGCACAATAAAATAGTTATTTCTTATATTTAATTATATAATACGTTGACATTACTGCTTAAAATTTGCAAAAGGTCAATCATTTTAGTATAACGAAATACCGGTTTTCATTTCTTATTACCTGTTTTTGTCATTTTGTCAGTGAATGGAACAGCGCCGTTAATCATTTCAAAGCATCCAGGCCTGCATTCTTTGACGTCATTTCATCCTTTCAGTGCATTCAGCCCAAATTCTTTGACGTCATAATAAAAAAACCCAACCCCAATTCAGACTTAACGATAGTTTGACAGGTCATACTATAGCTAATTTAGTGAAATAAAAACAATATTCTTGGCGTTATAATTTAATGTAAGAAAACAAACTAACGATTGTAAACATTTGAAAGTAATAATGGATAATAAACAATAATTGTAAATAAAAACATAACAAACAATAATTGTAAATAGCAAAAGATAATAAACCATAACTTGCATGTCGTTGATCCTCTTATATAAATATCTGATACGCGATCACATTCAAATTAACTGAACATGAAGTCTATATATTAGCCATAAGGTTGATATGAAACGATATTCTATGAATATATGATTTAGTTCTACTAAGAAGGTATAAAGAAAAAATGATCTGGGGTCTTTAAATGTTGCAGTGAATTACGCATACAGGCACAGCATTTACGTGTCATACCGCGAAAAAATAATCAAAAAAATTAGTGTACCTGTATATTAGATTTTCAATTATTTTAACATAAAATTCCATATTTTTGCAGTAAAAAAATAATATAAAACAAAATAACGATATTGTTTGGATCAATCAGATGATGTAAATAGTAATGTTGCTGTTTCATAATTATTGTTTCTGTTTAAATGCTAGTAGTATTAAAATGAAGCAAAATATTGAATCCTGTCATTATGAGAGGTGAGCAGGATATTAATATCATCTTCTACATGCTGTATCATTAAAATCATTATCAATATTAATACATTACACACGGCGTTTTCCTGAAATCTATGAAAATTAAAAAAAAATGTAACATGGAAACCTGGTAAAATGTGTTTAACTAGTGACAGCCTGATCTGAATGTATTTTTTCCAAATTTTACTACTTATTCAAAAAGGTGGGTATTCCGAATATTTTTCAATATCTTCTATTTGCCATAAACATGATAAAGAAGACAGTTTTTAGATTTCTTCTTTTCTCCAATGGATTATTTAGAGGTGTAGATCATTATTTGCACCATGTTACAAAAAATTGAGGCAAATGAAAGAAATTGGGATATAGAAATCGTACTTTATTTGTTCAATGTTAAAACAGTGGGAAAATACTAAAAAGTATCAAATATATGCTGAATAGACCATCTCTTCTTAAATATGTTTCACCAGTTGTTAAGTAGTTGAAAAGTTATATTCGTTAATCTGAGTACAAGCCATTCCTAATTATGGGTAAATGATAATGAAAAGTCGACATGAGATGAGCGACTATAAAAACTGCCAATTGAAGGTATTATCTCTGCTTCTAGTTTGTACCTTAATTCCTTCTGTTGAGGTTGAGAAAAATGTTTTTTATTTTATCTTTCTTCCAAATGAAAAGGATGTGTATTATAAGTGGTGTTGATTTGTTAATTTTTCTAATGAGTATAATATGTTTTAGTATTTGATGTATATATCTATTTGTATTGTTGTTAGTATTGTGAACTTTGTATTGTTTAAAATGAAGAATACATGCGTGGTAAACTTATTGTTGTATATTTGTAAATGTTCTCCCTGTTTTAATTGAATAAATATGAATTTGTTTTATGTAGTGTTTTGTCATTTGGTGTTCCCCATCAGAAAACAGATCTATAGTTGTCGACAGCATAACCAAATTTTAAATATCATTGACTACATACATTTTTCTAGTAGCCCAAAAACTAATACAGTCTCACGCTAAAATTTATTACGAAACAGAAACTTGTATCTGAACAATATGCTTTTGCTAATGGTAAGGTCAGCAAGTTATAACTGAAATCATGGAACTATGGGATGTCAAATATATCCAGGGCAATCCTGGACACAAAGACATCAAACTTATCAACAATACTGTGATGACGGCCATAAAACTTTTTGAGGGCCTTGATAAGCCTAGGCTTACAATAACCCTGGTCAACACTATTTGCCTGCTTCGTTGTACGAAGTTCTCGTATAGTGGGAACAAGCTCTACTACCACTTATGAACAAAATTTTATCTGAAATATTTTTTCCAAATAAACATGTTAGTCATTCTCGCTTATCGTGTACATTTGAAGGCAAATCTTACAGAGTTAGTTTAAACAATATTTTATTCTCCAAAAACAATATATACAACATATAATTCAATATACAAACATATAGAAATATAGAACAGGATTCAGAAACAAGCCAGAATGGCTTATATTAACCTGTTTCCTTACAGAGTTAAAGACTTATTATGCACTACTTAGTGGATAAACATTTATGAAAATTGCAAACTATAATTTTATCAAAAATACCCTTGCAATTTGTATTGCGCATGCTCAAAACACGAGCTCAATGATACAATCACGCTGTCTAACGCTGGTGTGTTGGTGATTCGCTTTGATTTTTCGAATGTTTCATAACTTAAATTCTCATAATTTTGCAATTATCTTATGAATGAACCGAAGGCTTTTCAAACCAACCATTTAATTATTAATTTCTACAAATGCGTTGCCTAGCAACGAGGTTTTTCATTTTGTCCAATCGTGTGATGTGTCCTACGTAACACAGCATTCACAATGCAATTTTAGTACTACAATTAAAATAAAATTCTCGGTGAAGCATTTATCCATTGCTATACCTCACGCTAAAAGTCGTTTTATATTAGGGTGGTTTCTGCATAATCGAAAGCATAGGCAACAGAATAAAATGTATGGGGTTAATCGTACATTTAGAAAAAAGGTTCGCAAATTATGTTCATGAAACATTGATTTAAAAAGTCGAAAATACTACACACGATAGGTATCGGTAACAGGCTGTTAAAAAGGGGGAATGGTTTATTTTCCCGACAGCGTCAGAAATGATGTAGTACGTGTCCTCCGCAACAAAATTGACGTAAAGCGAAGCGTCTAAATGACGTCGAAATTTGATAACGATCACTGGATCGAACTGGCGCTCAAAAGAGATTGAAGGTATAACTAATTAAATTTTTTTAGAAATGCTGTACAAATTCGATGATTTAAAAACAAAGAATGGAGTTAAAATTAGCTATTATATAATATGATAACAATTGTAAAACATTTCCTAACGTTACAATTTCGACTTTTGACGTATAATGTAATTCTGTAAGTTAGTGGGATTTTTTTTTTTTTTTTTTTTTTTTTTGGCATTTCTTCAAATTTGAAGTGTACATGTTAAGCGTGAATGACTGTGTTATGACTTTTGTTTTAAGATAAAGGTGGAATGATGAGTCAAGATTCTTGCACTATTTAAAGGTGAACAGTTCTGGGATGTACAGGAAAGCTGAGAGCCCAGGAAACCACCTACCTTTGACCAACTGACTGACAAACTTCCCCATATGTATGCGTGTGATTTGAATTGACTGTGTGTGTGCTAAATTGCTTGTTCACTAAGTTTTTTCAGATTTTAAATGCAGAGGACCAATAATCAATAAGTTACTACTAAGTTATTTGATCTCAGTCTCGTTTATATATAAAATGGCGAGTTGTCTCACAACTTTTTCCATTGATATATGCAGTATTGATGCTTTATAATTATTTCCAACTTCATGGGTAAAACGTGGGTATTGTTTCTTAATCAGACCACTACGGTACCTCAGTAAAGTGCTCGCTTCGTATGTGGGAGGTCGTGGGATCGAGATGTCTGACAACATTAAAGAGGTATAGTGACTTTTTTCAACAAGCACTCGGCATTTAGAAATAAAAGTCACGTGGTCCTTCGGAAGAGACCTTAAAACCCGATGCTGCGTGTCCCGACTCGCTCAGTGTCTTGGGCTGAGATCACTGCAACAGTCAAAATTTCTTCAAATTCATCTGTAGCTGGTGACTTCCCGATATAAGTTAAATATTCAAGACAGGAACATAAAGTATTATTCAATAAATCAATATTTGAGTCAGACGTTTAGGTTACGTAATACAGATTTAACTCACGATCATGTGATTTTTGAATGGGTATAGAAATCCTTGTTTTTGTATGAGAATGGGTTTATGTTTACATAGTTATCAAATACGTGATATACGTTGTCAGTATGAAGACACTCGTCAATGTCAACTAAGGTGCCACTGTTGTTTATCATGCATTATCGAGATAGTTTTATCCAGGGGAATACCCTATTAAAGTTTTAGGTTGAGATCTATTGTTGCAGGTATGTAGTAAGTATTATTGTTTTATTTTATTTTATTATAAATTTAAACAGGATTTTGTGGATATCAAATTTTAACTTTTAGGGTGTATCCATTTTTAAACTCACCGACCGTATAAATAGTTAGTTGTTGTCCACTTCCATATGCTACCTGCATAATTCTATATGCATTTAAACGTAGTTTGGGCATTTGTTAAATAACTAGTATATATTATAATCATTACATCGCCATGGATATACAAGGTAACACATAAGGTACCTGCTCACTCGAGCAGAATAGTAGAGTTTGTATGTATACTTAATGTGTCAAGAATTTCTTTCTTTAAAATTTGTATATATTTATATATAATGCGACCAAAAAATCTTTAAAATTTAAAATTTCAACATAACGATAGAATAGGATATCATGTTGGTTATTTAAAATGTCAATAGCATGTGACGAACGTTAACTATCGATATGAATCTAGGTCATGGGGATTTCCCAAATGTTGTCAGGTAAACAAATTGTTATAGTTATGCAAGGTAAGAACAGATACACAATTATTTAAACGTACACAGCCAAGAAATATTTTGATATTAAACATGCGGTGTTTTAACTAACAGCCGCTTTGTTGTCATTATAGTACTTACAATCATGACTGTGTAGGTTGATTATGTTTTCTGACAACACGTTTAAAAAACAGTTACTAAATAGAGTCCCTGACGTAAAATCATTGTGCCACCTTTACCTGTAATTCTAAATAGAGCCCCTGACGTAAAATCATTACGTCGCTTTAATATGTAACTCTAATGACAGCCCCTGACGTAAAATTTGAACGCAACTTTTACCTGTACCCTAAATAGACCCCCTGACGTAAAATAATTACGCCACCTCAACATGTAACCCTGAATATAGTCCAATACTGAAAAGCAATAGCCACCTTAACCCGTAACCCTAAATAGAGCCCCTAACGTAAAATCATCACGGCACCTGAATATGTAACCCTTAATAGAGCCCCTAACGTAAAATCATCACGGCACCTGAATATGTAACCCTTAATAGAGCACCTAAAGTAAAATCTTTCGACACTTTACTTGTAACCCTAAAAAGAGTCCCATACCGTAAAATTATTACGTTACCTTTACTTGTAATCCTAAATAGAGACCCTGACGTAAAATCTTTACGCCACCTTTACATAAAACCCTAAATAAGGTTTCTACCGTAAAATCATTACACCATCTTAACCTTAATAGAGCCCTTTACATAAAATATAATCGGCACCTTTACCTGGAACCCTAGATAGAGTCCCTAACGTAAAATTATTAATTACACTTTTACCTGTAATCGAAAAAAGTGCTCCTGACGTAAAATCATTACCCCACTTTTACGTAAAACTTTCATAAAGTTCACTTTATATCCTAAATTGACCCCTTAACGTAAAATTCTCACGCCATTTTAAACAATCACTTATATTCTAAATGCAGTCTCTGACAAAAAAATCACGTCATATTTACTTGTAGTCCTAAATAAAGCCCCTGACGTAAAATCATCATGTCACCTTCGAATTCACTGTAACCCTTAATAAAGCCCCTTGACGTAACATCATCAAACGTCGTTTTAACCTGTAATTCTTTATAGAGAACCAACGTTAAGTCATCACGCCATTTTCCCTGAAACCTTTTGTAAATCATTACGTCATCTTGACCTGTAAACCTGAAAAAGATACCCAAACATAACATCATTACATCACCTTTACCTTTAACTCTAAATAGTGTTCCTAACGTACAATTATCACAGCATTACACCGCCTTTACATGTTATCCTAAATAGAGTCCCTGACATAAGACCATGGCGTCATCTTTACCTGTAGCTCAAATAGAGCTCCTGACGTAAACATATCGCGACATCTTAACACGTAACCTTAAATAGAGAGTTCCTAACGTAAATTCATTATGTCGCGTTTACATGTAAATCTAAATAGAGTCGCTGACGTAAGATCATGACGTCATCTTTAAATGTTGCCCTAAATAGAGCTCCAGACGTAAAAACATCACGTCATCATTCAGAGCATTTTGGGTAATATTTAAATTTTGACAATTTTCTTTTCATAAAATTGGCAAATATGTTTATTTTTTTTATATTTCCGTACTTTGATAACTTTATTCCGTGTAATCATATATTATCTTTCACAAAGATAATTCATATCTACAACAATTCATTTATTATTTATTTCTATCAGTGAGTATTTTTTATAAGCCATGCAGTTGGAAAAGAACCAGTCATTATGTCTCATTGTTGGAGTTATTATAACGTTTGTTGTACATGTACAGTCTGATGAATCAACAAGCGGAGTTTGTACCAGACTAGTGGCGTAAGTTTTTAGTGTAAAAACCTCGGAACCATGGTGTGTGTGTGTGTGTGTGTGTGTGTGTGTGTGTGTGTGTGTTAATAAATACTATTTATTTATTTATTTATTTGTTCTGCCTAATAGAACCTCTTTTAACCTGATTGAAATTAAAAGTTTCATGTCTTTATCGTACCTTGAACCGTTCAAGTTTTCGGACATATTTTGAATACATGTATTTCATTTTCAAGTGTCCGGAAAAACTTGAAGGAAATAGAAAATTAAACATTAAAAAATAGTTATCCGAATAGTCAGAGCAGTTGCAAAATAGAGATAACTAGGAATCAATAAGTTGTAAACACTATCAACAGCAATACGAACAATGACATCATCTTTGATAAATAAAGTACAGTGAAATCTGTCTATAAAGGCTACCAAGGTAACCAATAAAGTGTCCTTTATGGGCACGTTGCCTTTATATACAGGTTTAAATAATATGAATAAAGAACAGTTAGGATGCAATTCTAATGGCCTTTATAAGCAATAACCCTTATATAGATGTTGCCTTTAAGACAGATTGGACTGCACACGTTAATTTACCATTTTTGTTGCTTAATATGAAAGTTATTTTAGGCGGCTGTTGATTTAATTGCAATGCACATCGTAGGTCGCCATCCTGTTTGTTACGTGACTTTTACAATAAACAATTACGCTTCATCTCCTTTTTTCAGTGCACAGAACCATATAAATAGTAAAAGATAAGTTTCAAAGTAATATATAATATTGCGTTTTTGTAATATTAATCATGAAGGCTTCGATTCGTCATTGTGTCATGTTTTCGTTTCTTTAGTTATAAATTCAGTAAATGCATTGATTGATCACAAGATAAAATATTCCTTTTTTGACATTTTTCCCGTTTTCACTTATATTTTTACACAATCTTCGGGCATGAATCTAAAACTCACAGCTCCTCAATAAAGTCTTTTTCATACTTTCCTTTGACAGGATCTCATGGGTCTAAATTAATATAGTGCAAAATAACTATAAGTTGGTGTAAATAGAAAAAAAATATAAACAACAATTTTTGTAGTTTTTTCTGGTAAATTAATGGTCAAGAATTTTTGTTGAAAATTGAACTTTGTGAACTTTTTAAAAAAAATTCGAACAAAGAGAATTTATTTTCATTTTTTTGTTAGGTTAGTAATTGTAAAAATATATATCAAACAATTCGGCTAAGATAGGTATTGGATTTATATTAATTTTGTTAAGCAAAATTTTGTTATACCAATCCCATTTTCTCCATATTTTGACTGACGTTTTTTGCCTTTTTTCTGTGATAGAACTTGAAAATGACAATACTAAAATTACTTGTCATAAATACACAATTTTAACATAGTTAATTGGGATCATAATGATTGTTAAATTCATCAGATTCTTAATACATTTTGGAAATTGTTTTTAAATGAGATTTTAACGAGAGTATTATCATGTTGAGTTGTTAAAGTACTTTATGAAATATTGAAAATCATGGCTGTCATTCAATACATCTAAATTCCAATTCTGTCTTCATGATCTTTAATCTTGTTTTCTGCAATGTGTAGTCAGAACACTCATTAAACCGTGATGACCTTGTTAGTATGTTAAAAGTTTCATTGTATTATTGTTTTATTTCAAGAACCAAGACTTCTAAAACTATACAGTATACAACAACGTGTAAAAAACAGGTACATACATGCCACGGATTGTGGATTTTTAGTAGGTGTCGAGACAAAACGGTGTAAGTATTATAAGGTACATGGTTTGTAAATGTCGGAAAGGGATGATACAGGGTCAGTAAGTGGCAGAATTATCAACTTGTTGATGGTTGCCACTAAAAACAGGAGATACCGGGTGAGGCATGAGCCCAAAATATTAATTATCTCACTGTAATAAAATACTACAAGATAAACGGATACTGAAGTTTAGCATACTTAAGGAGTCTAGAAGCAATTTTGTTAGCTTTCAATGTCTCACACTGATACTTTCATGCGTTCAAAGTCAATATCTTCAGCATTATATCCCACACATCGTTTATTTACATTCGCCATTTTGGTTAACGTTTTTGGCGACGGGGGAGTAATTCCTCTAACCCACCCGGTATGATCTTCACTGACCCAGTATTTTTGCGCTTACGGTTATGTACGGAATGATACTGGGCTGGTCATGTGATTCATTTTAGCCAACCACTTTCATAGAATTTAGTCAGATGTAGGGTGAATATATTTCTTCATTTATGAAGTACCTGTCACAGTTTAGTTCACTATACTATAGAACAATGACAATCCAATATATCATTTATGACTGTTTAAGTATGGCTACGATGTACTTAAACCAAAGTAAAACTTTCTGCTAAAATAAAACTCGAAATGCAATGTTCTTGCAATCATTTTAGCAATATATGAAATTTCTTTGCGACTGATGTGTTAATCATCTTTCTTTATTTAACATAGGTATAGAGAATGTATGAAGTACAGAACTGTAGATGAAACACAGTATAGACTTGAACAATATTGCTGCCCTGGTTTCTTTAGAAACGAATCAGTAGCCGACGGTTTGCAATGTATTGAAGGTATATTTTCTTAATTTATGTAATGAGTTAAAATATCAAAAAATCCTCAAAAAATAATATATTCCGTCTTGCAAAGTATTCCCTCAGCTTAATTTGGTAAATATATTTCGCTCCTTCAGATATTTTTTAACTCCTTAAAAATATTGGTTTTACAATTTCAGCCCGATCACTGCTGCTGACGAATTGTATTCTGAAACAATTATACATCACTGTATTTATTTAAATACTCTTTTTTCAGGATGCTCCAACAATACTTATGGTAATAATTGCTCGTATGAATGTAATTGTCCAACTAACGCTTATGAACAGTGTAACTTTCACGATGGTACCTGTGTCTGCAAGGAAGGCTGGACAGGAATAAACTGCAGTATCGGTAATGTCCTAATATGAAAAATACATTTAGTTTAACATTCGATAAATAGATTATACCACTATCTAAAAGTACAACAGCGATGAAATAAGAATGACATGAATGCCTGAGTGCAAGATGTTATTTAAGTTAACATATTTGCAAATATCGCCTAACCCGAATAAAATACTGAACCATTACAGAATTTATAAGTATTGATGATACAAAAGCAGGTATTTGGTTTCTCGTTATATAAAAAAAATACTTACATTAATGCTGTTGGATATATTTGATATGTTATTGTTATCTAAATGTACAACAGCGATGAAATAAGAATGGCATGAAGACCTGAGTGCAACATGTTTTTTAAGTTAACATATTTGCAAATATCGCCTCACCCGATGATAAAATACTGGACCATTACATAATTTATAAGTATTAATGATACAAAAGCAGGTATTTGGTTTCTCGTTATTTACAAAATATTTACATTTATGCTGTTGGATATATTTGATATTCCATTGTTCTGTGTTTATTTCATTTTCAATTTCGATTTTACACTAGCGACTACAGCTAGATAAACAGAGGGATGTGGTTACCCTTCGGGAGCACCCGACCTCATTTTCCTGTTGAATGTTGAGGTGTTTACTTGATTTGGCAAGTTATCTTTACTTTGCTTCAGGATTATGATTTGGAACATGGACCGATATGTTTGTTTTAATGCAAAATTTTATGGTAATACTTTGGACTGTTTTAATAATGATTTATACTATGATCTTGATTAAATTTAGCCATGATTAAAATCTTTTTGGCACTGTTTTCACATTTTATACAAAAGTAAAATACACTTTCCATATTACCAGCTTATCCAAAATACACCTAAAATTCCTAAGTTGTTTGAAAACTAAAAACAACTACATGTATACATATTTTAAATATAGATTTTAGGTCCCTTTAATGATTGTCTGTAAGCCTAAGATCGAAAGAGGTTTTGGTACATTGACATTGATTAGTTCTTTACAGGTATACAGTTGAAAGTAAATATTCATTTTCCTCATTTGATAATTCAAAGCACCGCTTTTGCCATAAAAGCAAGAAAATGGTTAACATCAGCCTTTTCAAATGTGATAAGGAGACCAACTACTATGCTTACTGTGCCTCCGTATTTTTATAGCTATTCGTTTCTCTTGCGGACATATGTTGAAACTTTTTACATTATGCAGGTACAGAATATCAAATATATACATTTAGCAAAATCATTATAGAGGATCTTAATATTTTTTTCAGAATGCCCAAAAGGATACTTTGGTTCTAACTGTAGTAGCTTCTGTTCTTGTCAGAATAATTCCACTTGTGACCCAGTTAATGGTTCCTGTAATTGTACAGATCCTGGTTGGACTGGGGTATACTGTGACCAAGGTATTTATTTAATCATATTATGTCGATGCCATGTGCCCGTTTAGCTAATTATAAATTATTGTTAATTTTACAGCAATAGTCGGTCATTCCTAATCAGCAGTGCTTGTACCAAAATTGGGAAACCAGGGATATTGAAAGCCTAGGTTTTTCAGGGCCCTCAAAAAGTAATATGGCCGTCATCACAGTACTGTTGATAAGTTTGATGTCTTTGACAAACTTAGTGTGTCAGTTTCAAAGTTTTTACTATGCTTTTTGATCGTGATTCGGACATGGATTAGTATGTTTGCTTTTGATAAGCCTAGTTTTCTATTGTGTCATGTTCCTGTTTACATTGGCTATGTTCTGTCCTCCTGTATATTTTTGGACATATGATGTAAATAAAACTATAACAGTCCTATCCTTCTCATATTTGGAAATGCAAACATACAAGCTTATTAATCGGCAGGATTTTTAAATGCGGAAGTTGTCTGTATATTGTGTGTAAAATTTGCAAAGTCATGCTTCGTTCTACTTCTTAACCCAAATTATTAAAACTTAAATAAAGTTGGTACTTTATTGCGAATCCTCGACAATATGTCTAATTATAAATGACATTGCAACAAACAACACAAGTTTCTTTTTATATATGTTTAAACTACCTTCGTTAAAAGATTAATCAAAGTAATGACACCTTTGTAATGTCAAAAATATACTGCTGTATATATTTTTATGAGTAAAAATCTGAATATTCTAAAACACTAAGGTATACTCCCTCATACAGAAGTATAACTATTTTCTTAGCTAACTTTATTTATTCATATTCGTGGCGGATGTAGCTAGCTGAACTGGAGGTGTCTACCCTTCCGGAGCACCCGACTTCAATTCCCTGGTGGAAGTTCACGTGTCGAACTTAACTCGTTGGTTCCAAAGTTTTTGCTTTGCTTCTAGATGATTGTGATTTGGACATGGATTAGTATGTTTGTTTTTGATTCGGTCCTTTTTTTAACCCCTTGAAATCTTTGGTATACAATAAACGGATGTTAAACGAAGGATACTAATGAACTATTAGTATTGATAGTTTTTATATGCTTATTTTATTACCATGTATTTCATTTATGTCACTTATTTATTTTTACATGTCTTAAATATTATTTCACTGCTGATTGGTATCTTCGCTGTATATGTATATTGATTATAAATTGATTTGGATGGGTGTTCGTTTTTATTTCTTTATGCCATTTCATTTGTTTTCTATAATTCATTTCAATTTTATAAACTTTAATTTTCATTAAAACGTTCAATACATGTTTGTACGATTTTCTTAATCCTTTACTTCAGAATGCCTACCAGGGACTTTTGGATACAATTGTTCAAATACCTGTAGCTGTAACATTAACCAGACATGTGATAGACGTACTGGAGAATGTGCGTGTAAAGCTGGATTAACAGGAATAAACTGTACTACAGGTAAACATAATACCAGGTTTTGTATAGTCGTGTTCTGTATACGGGGTCATCTTATCTGTACTTTCCTCTGTAAGCACCCGGCCTCACTTTCCTGGTAAAAGTTCACGTGATTAACTTAATTTGCCAGTTTTTATCTTGCTTTGTAATTAATTTTAACATGGATTAGGATGTTTGTTTTTATATTAATGATATATTCGATATTCTGTCTTGTCAACATTACATTATACGGTGTGTTCAGAAACTTTATTATACTTTATGCGTTATCCTTTATAATGCCGCTTACAATGTAGTGTGAAGCAGTGTCTAGTCAATTGTAGACCTTGTGTTATATTGAAGATTTCATCTCCCATTAAACGGAATTCACTATGATCGTATTCCCTTTATATTTTTCCTAATCATTTCTTTCTCTTTCAGTTCAGTTCAATTGTTACACTCTCCGCAAACTAGTTTGAGGGGGTTATATAGAAATCACAATGTCTGTCTGTCCGTTTGTCCTTGTAAAATTGTATCCGGGCCATATCCCATCAATGCTTGGACTACTCTCATGAAACTTCACATGATTAACCTGCATGGTCCAAAGGTGTGCCATGGCCTTGAAGCAAGGTCATATCGGAAAGGTCAAGGTCGCGGAAAAACTTCAAATATTTGGGCGGGGTATTTGGGTCTCAAGAGAAGTTCTAGTTATACATACTTGTATTATGTATATAGTTTAGATGATGTTTTGTGTTAAGTTTGTAGTAACGGAACATATGGACGTAATTGTTCAAATATATGTAATTGTGATAAAGATGGAACGAGCAGTTGTGATCCTGTAAATGGGTTATGTTATTGCAGACCTGGAAAAACTGGAATTGAATGTGAAAATGGTAAGTATTGAAAAAGACCGCTAAATTTAGAGTTGTTTCATTTAGACTCGATCGAATAGAGATAAACAAGATTGTGACAGACAATCGTTGTATATAATGTTATCAAATAATGTTATCAAATAAAAACCCAAGATGAATAGAAATATTGTTTGATTATTTGTTTTTAGTGATTTAAACTTGAAAGCATTCCATGTGTTAGTTTTTATGCTATTTTATTACACATGGTAATAGAGGTCACGTGAGATGACGCATGCGTGTTCACTTCAGTACGCTTGTGTCCATTAATGAAAGCAACAACACAATTTTAGGATAGAAACGTGGATTTATATAGTTTTATGACATACAACCAACGTAACATACCTGTTTCGGAAACATTAGAAAAGGTATAAAATTATTTGGAATTTACCACAAGGATAATTAAGGTGAAATCACCGTCCTAAGTGGTCAGCGCTGGAAAAGGTGGACATTCCTCAGTGAGAACATTTTTCATGTTCTAAATAACGAAGGCCAGGTAATTCATTCCGAGCCTTCAGGAGAAGAATCTGATTTTGAGGAGGTGTTAGAAACTGTTTCATCTCGGGTGGCCGGAGAGAACAAAGGACAGGTCAACATGACCGAGGCCATCTCCGATATAGACACTAGTAAGGATCAAACAAAAGGTAGTACAAATGATATGTTCAAACTGCTCCTAGAATCGCAAATAGAGCTTACAAAGACAATAAAATCCTTGACAGATTCCACTAAATCTGAAAACAATGCAACTGCTAATGAGACAAAGCATGGCAAGAAAAGGGTATGTAGCGAGACCCAATCAACTTCTGCTAAAAAATTACGTGCCAATAACGCTGATCGCTACAGAAAAAAGTAACCTCAGTGAGGGGGCGAAAAGTGTTTACGGCTCACAGTGTGAGGTCGGCATCAACATCACACGTTTCTCGAAAGAAAATACCATTAAATACAATTTTAAGGTGTGCGGGATTGACAAATAAATCTACATTCAGAAAGTTTTACAATAAAACTGTAGTGACCCAGATAAATTAGATGAGAATGGTTTAATTTGACATTACAAGATTCTTGTTATTGTACATAAAATGTAAATATTGTATTGATTTGTTTGTGGTTTTAATTTATTAGCTTTTTTCACAAATGACTGTACAAGCTCTAAACATCTCACGTGACCTCTATTACCATGCGTAATGAAATAGAATTTCTAAATAAAACGAAATTTCTAGAAGTTTGTTTTCAATTTTATGAAGTTACACATGGTAATAAGGGGTTACGTGCCCACCCAGAATAACCCACCCTTATTTTGTGCCGTCATTTGTAGCTGAAGTGGACACGCATGCGTCATCTTACGTAACCCCTAATTACCATGTGTAGCTTCATAGAATTAAAGTCAAACTTCAATAAATTTCGTTTAATTTAGAAATTATATGGGACGGCGTTTGCATACAATAAAATCAGTCACCGACCAACAGAAGTATATAGTACCACTATGTTTTGATTGCATTGTTTCTTAAAAATTACAGCTACGAACAACTAAAAATTGTAAGCTAAATGATAAGTAGCATGCTACTTAGCTTAATTTTTTCATGGGTTGGGATCTTCTTTCGCCATACAGTCCACTATGGGTTCATGGCTAGTGTCATGAGATCATTACGGTTTGTTTGGAAAACAATTCAATACCAATTACCCGAAATAGCGTCAACGTAAACGGTGGTTTTTTCTACCTTTTCGATTTATTGTTGATTTGGAAAAAAAATAATACAATAGGTACGCTGATGATCCTATTCTTCTTATTTCGGTTGAAACCTTAAATTTACTCCGTATATTTGTGGAAATTTCCAGCGAGACGTAAAATACACCATCATGAAATATGAAAATAATACTGGAATTTCAACACCTAATATCATTTCATGTAAACAATATTCTTAATTAATTTCATTGTTGTCACAGAATGCCATTTTGGAACATTTGGGGATGGATGTAAAAACAATTGTTCCTGTAACAGCCAACAGGAATACTGTCGACCACTGGATGGACGATGTTTGAGGAGTAAGTTAATTGTGATATAAAAACTTTGTTAGTGATCTATCAACATAGAGTAGAAGATGATTGTCTTATTTTAATATCGATATCAATTGTTAAACTATGGACTTTAATCAAAATCACATGATGAAAAGCATTTCCATTCGTCTTACCTTAACACAATCAATGGCATTGCTCATGGAGAAAACGTTTGGAAATATATTTTATACAATGTTTTGTCCTTTGTCTTTCACATTTCAAAAAAATCATTTTCAAATAAAGTTTTTATTGAAATGTGTTATAATTAATTTAACTTGTCAGTTCCAAAGTTTTTACTTTGCTTCTGGATTGTGATTCGGACATGGATTAGTATGTTTGTTTTTGATTAACTTATTTATCTATTTTTAAGTGTGTTTTTGTGCTAGAAGCGGAACAGAAAATTGTGATGAAAATTATGACGACTGTACGTGCAAACAACCGAGTAGTCAACAGTGTAATTCAACTAACTTTTTCCATGACAGATTTCACATGAATAATGGTATTTATTGTCTCTTGTTTATACTTTATGTATTTTTCAATATAAGTACATTCCTGTGAGTTTCTGTTCAGTCTTTTATCCCGTTAGCTCACAGTCATGAGACTGAATGAAGCGCGCGTGCAATCGTAAACTTTTACCTCTCTTTATGTTTACGCAATATGCAAATAAAGTCTAATATTACCTTAAAACGTTTGAAATTCTTCTCGTAACAGTACTGGGTCAATTTATATAAAATTTAGTATGGAATTCCCCTAGGTGATAGAGATAAAATTGTATCCGACATGTCTGTCTGAAATCAAAGATGGATTTTATTACTTTAAAAAGCACAAATGTTAAATGATATACATATTTGTTGAAGTCTGTGTATAGATATTCAAAAATGTAACCATATCTGTTAAAAGTAACAATACATCAATAAATAAGATAAGGTTTGAACAAAATAAAAAAAATGTAAAATAAAGAATTTTCCAGGTGACTGATTCAGTCTAACTGTCTATCTATCTATCTATCTATCTATCTATCTATCTATCTTCCTATCTATCTATCTATCTATCTATCTGATATATCTACAATGATACAAGTTACGTTTACAACATCATCGATAATTTTAATCTGCTCTATATCAAAGTAATTGTTTGATTCTTGGTTTTTTTTTAATTCTTTTCAACAACATCAATTAATCTTATTTATTTTCAGAGACTATTGTCGATACATGTGCCTGTAAGAAGACCTCTGACACTGTCTGTGTTCCCAATAACGGTACATGTATATGTAAACCTGGATATACAGGACAATGGTGCAGCGACAGTAAGATAGGAACAAACCTCGGTACAAATTATTTACAGATATAACCCTTGATAGTGCATTAATTTACCATAAATAGTGAACATATAAGAAAAGAGAAAGAGAAAGTTAAGAAACAATTGCTAATCGTAACTTTCCACAAAAATCGACCAAACCATCATCAAATTAGGTTTGTTTGGAGATATTTATGAAGTTTGGTAATGCGAAATTGTTCAGTATGGCACAAAGTCCCCTTCACAATAAGTAACTAGACGTCCCAAAGAAAATAAAGTTTACAATTAAAGTTTACAGTATTTTATTTTCTGACCACAAACCGTATCATAAACTCCTGACAAGAAAATAGAAATTACGTGCAAAATCATGATTGAACACGTGACCTGCAGCAATCTGAAAATTGACTGCCTGATAAAGTTCTTTTATCCATTTAATACCAGTTTCACAATACATATCAGTGTCCATATTAGCAAAAATGCATAACGAACAGGATGAGCCTACTCAAGCTGGGATTAAACAGTGTGTGGTGTGTTGTGTGTGTGTGTGTGTGTGTGTGTGTGTGTGAAGATAAAGTACAAGTAATATTTAACTGATGCTTGCTACTATAACTTTTTCCTGATTAAGTCAAAAACAAAGATATCAATTCATGTCCAAAAGCACAATCCGAAAGCAAAGTTCGGCATTTTAACTAGGCCTGTCTCGTTAAATAGTCATTTAAATACGGACGTCCTCTGTGTTTTTGTTCTGTTTCTTAACCAAATTTTTAACGACTTGATGAATCTGAAGAAATGATATTCGCATTCCGATTCCTCAACAGACAACTTGAGTTTATAACGTTCACAAATTTCAAACGTGCGTGATTAATCTAATATCAGGCTTTTAAATTTTCTTAAGTGTGGACGTACAAAAATATGATAAAAGATTAAACATAAACCTTACTTACTCACTGTCATTGTGACATTAGTGGGTTGGTGGCAGCATTTACCCGTTTTCCCCTTTTCTACGCTTTCAATCTGGTGTCCACAGACAGTTTTGATCAATATTTTGGCACATTCAAACACACTACTTAATTTTTTTTAATACATGTACTCACTTCCTAAATAAATTTGTGTTCGCCCATGCTGCACGGTACCTTTCTTCCGGTTTTCTTGTGTCCAATTTACAACCTATTGTTGGCCACATGCAGTCTGTAATTGCGTGCTCTTTTCTCTTGTATTGTTTCGTTGTCACCAATGGCATAATGTATGATCTTCCAAAAATATCTGTAAACTTAGCTTTAGTATCTTGCATGATACTACTTAAAGTGTGGTGTTAATAGGCTTCTAGGAAATTGTGTAGTGAAGGGGAATATAAGTAATATCAACCACTTTCTTCAAAATGCCAAAATGATAAATGAAACGGTCTTATTGTATTCGTATTTGTATTTTATTGAATGTTATGCATGCTAAGCTAATTTTCACAACCTTTACTTGTTCTCTAAATTTATATTGCGAACTTTTTTTGTTTGTTGTTTGTTTCATTTTCTTGGTTATTTTCGTGTACATTTTTGTTGTTAACAATTTGATCTCTTCTTTTTAAAAGGTACATGTGTAATTTGTTACATTTTGAAGACAGTACAAAAGTATTGGAATCCCAACACCACTGTGTACTATCTTGTCTTACCTGTTACCAGTCTAAAACCTAAGACTGGTAATACTGGACCAAATCAATGACAGATCAACTCTTAAATTCTACGGAAATGCATCCGTCAGATAAATGTTTATCTCGAGAAGCATTTTAATACTTACATTAAAACAGGATGGTTATTTCATTTAAAGCGCACGCCTATAGTCAACTAGCTTTGGATCTCACTTGGGTATTTATAGCATGGGGAAGTTTGATTAGTCCATATGGCGAGGTTCGGTTGCTTTCTCGGACTACTTCTGTTCCTGTTTACCCCACCATCCTTTGACTGGCCGCATCAGTATAAGACCCGTGCCCGGGCGTTAATTATCGTTACTTCTTTCCATGAAGCCATCCGTTTTATATTAGTATTCCATTTTTCCACATGAAAATAAGTTTGTTGTTGGTTATTTTGATTTACTTACATTTTCAGTGGTATCCAGTCCCGAGACAACCGCCGCTAAGTCTTCAGGCAAGGATAACAAAACTGTGATTATCGGCTCAGTAATTGGATCTGTAACGGTGATAGTTGTCATAGTAATTATAGTAGTATTGGTTCTATTTAGAAAAACGACTTGTAAGAAACAGTAAGTTTAATTATATTCAATTATAAAAATAATACCCTTTTGCTGAAAACTTTTGCAAAATATTACTATAGTGCAGAAAACAAGTTCAAAACAGGTATTTTTGTAAAATATCTTTTAGATTTCAAATTAAATATTAAAACCCAATATACCATTTTTCATGAAATTTTTTGCCGCATCAAGTGGTGTAATTTCAGAATTTTTGTTGGAAAAAATAATCATTACCAATTCCAAATGTATCATTGGAGATTTGTGTAGAGGGTGGAAGTTTACATTATTGAATATTAATTAATACCTGACCCATTATGCAGATCAAGATTGG
The DNA here is from genome assembly GCA_021292105.1 of Anadara kagoshimensis. Taxonomy (NCBI): domain Eukaryota; kingdom Metazoa; phylum Mollusca; class Bivalvia; order Arcoida; family Arcidae; genus Anadara; species Anadara kagoshimensis. The sequence goes on from CM037864.1 coordinate 44,699,667, forward strand.
GTTCATGACCTTTATAAATACATGACCACATGTAGACTTACATTTAAAGCATGTTTAGAAACACTTATTATTCTATGTGGATACATATAAAAACTCCTTTTCTATTTATACGATAAAATACAACTCTAAACTTTAGCACGCATTTTGCTATAAATAGTAGTGTTTAATATTGTACACAAATATTGGGCCCATGGCCTATAGATTACCTTATATATATAAACACACCTGAGAAAGAAAGCTAATTTGCATATGAAATACATTATGGCCTGTTTCCTATTTGCATATGACCTATTACCTGTCCTGTTGGCTGTTTTAAACTTTATCTACCTTCCCACCACAAAGCATTGTAAACAAGAGCAAAATTTTAATGATAGTTTCTTAAACAACTTTTTTCCTTTTGTTTTCAAAAGTTTTGAACATATATAGTCTGGTGCGGCAAAAAATTTGAAAAATACTGATATATTGTATTAATTTATCACATGGATAGGAAAAAAAATATTTTACCAAAATACCTGTTTTGAACTTGTTTTCTGCACTTTAAACTTCCCATCTTAGCTAAAATCATAATGATCAGATATATCATGATCATATATAATGGAAACAAGTAAAACAATGTATATTCTAGTAAAATCGCAATCTATACTTAGAGGAAAAATGCCTTGAAAAGTTTGACAGAATGAATCGGTTTTTTTTTCAACTGCATTATCGATCGGGAATGGTGTAAAGCTGAAATGAAGCCCCCTTTTCCAAAGTCCATTTTTTCACAAGTACCTTATAATCTTTGCTTTTATTACCGCCTATAGTGCATAATGGAATATGAGACTTGCTTTCTGTTTTTATACTCTTTATTCTTCGAAGTAAAATAGCATAATTACCTAAAAATTTTATATACGGATTTTCTTCTTATTTCTAAAAGTCATGAGGCCTGCCACCATTCAAAAAATCTAAAACTTTCTGCATGGTCGCAGTCATAGCTTTTGTTGTGATTTTGATTGTTGTTTAAATTATTATTCCAGGGAGGAAAAGCCTGTGTCGGTAACTGATCCTGTATTTTCTGACTCGCTTAACACGAATGGTATGTATTTTCTAAAAATATTTTAACGGTGTACATACTAATCCCATTGTTTAATATTGATAGCATACAACAACATGATAGTAACAACAAATACAAAAACAATGTATTCGAGTAACAAACAATAAGACCAGAACATATCCTCACAAAATAGTGATTAACAAAGACGCTCGGTTATTATTTAAATTGTGCTTAGGGTAACAATTCTGAAGAGTGATTTTGTTCATATATAGAACAATTGTCATAAGTCAAATAATGCCCTGCTTGACCGTCAATATTTTAAGAATGAATTTGTACAAGCATACCTTTTAAATACGGACGCGTATTTAGGAAACAAAAGAAATAATATTAATTAATAATTAAATTGATCAGATTAAATTTTTTATTCTACCCGAGTAGATTAATTACTTAATTGTATTTCTCTAGTGTCCTTAATACGCTTTCATAGGTAAAATATAAATATCAAATAAATGTTTAAAATGTAATACCTTGCACCATACAGACTGCAAGCAAACACATAAAACATGAATTTCCTTATTGCCAACTTTCTTTAAATCCCTCAATATATTTTTACAATATCGGTGATTATATGCATACTTAGCATTGCATTCAAGACATCCATTTATTAATTCTATAATAAACCATCTTAAATAACCTCCCAAGCCAAGTCATGTGTCATTTTGAAAAACCACTGTGCACAGTTTGACTTAGGTTCGAGTGATACGCTTTATTTGTTTGTTTAATATCTGATAACTTTGATTGCTGTCCAGATAAATATGACATGCAAGACTTGAACAGAAATATGTTTGATAGATTATAAGTACACAGATGTGAATACAATGTATGACCATTATAAGGAATGTAAATTATCAAAAACACTTTTCATAAAGTATATAAATTCGGTAATGATTGAAATGTCTTAATCTTTTTTTCATAGATCAATTATATGAAAAAGCAAAGGTTCCCAAAACACATGGCAAGGCAAAGTTACCCGAAGCATATGAGAAAGCAAAGGTGTCTCCGACATACGACAAGGCAAAGATACCTGCAACATATGAAAAGGCCAAAGTACCTCAGTCTCAGACATATGAAATGGCAAATATGCCAAAAACAAAACAAATGGCAAATAAAAAAACCTATGCGAACAGTACCTTTAAAACAGATGTGGACTCTGCTGATGACTTATATAACAAACTCAATCATAGAAACACGTCATCGGAGTCAATGTATCATAGCAACGACAATCAAAGTAATATGTATGGTCATTTGAACACTTCTTATACTGATCAAGACGATGACTACGATGTGATGGTACATAATCAACGATCATACACAGCAGACGACACTTATGATCATACGGCTAGAACGGACAATATGTATGACTCTGCGGTTCATAATAAATAAATCAGGATCCAAGCAACCAAATACAATGTTTGAAGTGATACCATTGGTCACTTAAACACTTCCGATACCAAGCAAGTGTTTCACAACCATATACATCGGATAAAGCTTAAATTGGTTACTTTATATGTTTCTAACCAAACAAAATATGAGGAAAAGAGAAATTGAAACAAAACATTATCTTTGTCTGTCAATGTGAAATATCCAACAGGAAACAACATCAAGGCACTTTCTTCAGGATTACTTATTGTAGTGTAAAATTGCCACACATTCTTGCCACAATATTACAATGCATATAGTAATAGATCATGCACTGTAGCTGTCACCAGTTGGATGGAGTAAACGAGCTTTGAGTAAACTTCATTTGGACAGTAGTTCTCACTCTGGTATCGGATCTACTTTGTGTTAGATATGTGTTTACACTGTAAAATGCTTCACCTTCAGTAACAAACTCTTGTTACATTTTAAGCCATTTTACAAATAGTTCTGTTTTCAAGTATATAGAAAATGTATGTGTCTAAAAATCTAATGCAATTACTTTTTCAACTGACCAATTAATCCAAATGACAGACGTTTTAAGTGTGAGATTACGACAGCATACAGAAGAAGTCGGGTAATAAATTAACAAAATGTATGATTCTCGAACAAATAATCAACATGTTACATATAGATTGATATCATCACCATTTACTTTTTCATCTGGACACATTTATAAAGTTGTAAAAATACTTAATTTTTTTTTTATTCACAATTGATTTTTAAATAAAACTGAAAGATTCATTAACTCTGGTACTGATGTTACGTCATACCGGGCCAAGACAATTCTATCTGCTTTATTGCCAACGATCGTATTCATTAACTAAAAACAAGCTTTATGAAAGAAGGATATATTTTTAAAAATTCTAAAGTTAGTGTAGGGAAAATAAAATAATTTAAACTGACATCATTTTTATATGCATATCGTATCTGGTATCAACTACAACAACGCTGACAAGAGACACGTTGGGACCTTTGAGGCTCCAATGGATGAATCAAAAACAAACATACTAATCTGACAAATTAGATTTAACACAAGGGAAGCGAGGCCCGAAGCCGGGTGCTCCGGAAGGGTTGGCCACCTCCTGTCGAGGGAACAAGCTATACCGTAGCGTAGAAATGATTGCAAAAATACACCATAGGCAGGAAAACCAGGTATATTGCTTCGGAGGAAAAAGTTGACAATAGAAAAATTAAAGTCATCGTTATCTCATCGATATATAAAGACTTAAAGCATCAGTCGCATCTATTATTCCAAGCTCACTAGGGTAGATGACATTCACAGTCTCCAAATTTAGGATTATTAAGAGAGAGAATGTAATCATCATTAAGATTATGCATAAATGCTTCTTCGTGCAAATAAAGAAACAAACCAGCAAGCAATAGTGCAGTTTGCTGTAAAATTACATTACAAACACAACACATATATTGTTTATTATTATCTCTAACATTTGAAGACAGTTTACCTCGGCGTTTTTCTTGGATGGCGGTTCTAGCAAATTTGCTTAGTACAACCCAGTCATTGTACTTCTCTTGGGTCAAATATAACACCTTTTGCGTCCCAAATTACTGTGGCCATCATTTTACAAGCAGATGGTTGCGTCTTGAACTTCTTTGGCTTCGGGGACCCAGGCCCTACTCACTGACGACTTAAGAGCTTTATTTTCCGACTCATAATAATGAACCGGTCTCATCTACAGTCACCAGACGCAAAACGAAAATCATCTCGACTTACAACCCTTCTGCAAGGCACTATATAATTGTGATCTGGTCGTTATTTGCTCATCTCCAAAATATTTTGGGATCAAACAGTCTGCTAGCTTTTGCATTCTTAAACCATCACGTAAGATTGCTACGATGTCAAATGCCTAATGCCTGTGCCATTTCTTCCAACTGAATTTGCCTGTCAAAGTATACTAGATTCCGAATTGTGTTACAAATTTCGGTGGCATCTAGTGGGCGCCCAGACCTGGCTCCATCTTCTTAAGAAGTTTTACAGCTTTGAATTCCCCCACTCAGAAGTTAACCTGAGCATAACATGGCGCAGAAGATCAATAAACATTTTGCATTCCCTTGCCTGTTTTAACTTTTAAAAACAAGAACAAAATCACAGCGCGGTATTCAACTTTAAATATAAAGCATGCCTTTGCACCATTAGCCATGGTTGATATTCAATATAACTCCATACGCGTGCAATTTTGTATCCAGGTATAAAACATGTATTGGAACAAGGCACGAAACTCATGAACGTGTCGGACAATCGGAAATGGGATAAGCTGGTTATCTATCGATTCACCCTTGTATATCATAAAAACTACAAAACCAATAATTTTAAAATCAACTTTTATTATCTGCAATACTGTTAAAACTGATTTTTCACAACAAATCTTTGCGTGCAAATTATTTGACATGGAAAACACTTATTTCTCATATATACTCTTAAAACTTTTAACACTTAGCCAATACATATGTGGTTCCGATACATAGCTTGCTTTAATTTAAAGAGATAAATACCGTAATAATACTAATTGTTATAAAATATTATAAAGGTTACTTAATTTATAACTAGATTACAATCTATATTTATTATCATTTCCGACCTTCCACATAAGATCCTAACCAGCTATCGAGACTGATACTTTTTAACTGGGGATTAGTTGCTGAATTCTAACTGAAATACATGTACATGTTCTTAAACCTGTTTTAATTTTGGGATGGAATTCCTAATCAGTAGTACTAGAACCGGAAATGTAGAAATCCAAATATTTAAATTAAGATGTTGAAATGAGAAAACTTATGTTACCAAATCCACCAAGTTAAAAACTTTGAACGATTAAGTATAGCTTAGCTTTTTGAAGAATTGTAACATTTAATACATAGATGAACTGGGAGTAAATTAAAATTAAAGCTTGCTAAAGTAACTTTTTATTCTGTCATGCGGTCTACATTTTTATAAACTACTTCAATTCATTTTTTAATTAGACCATAGTATTGAAGTCTTATTCAAGCAATGTTTTTCTTTGCAAACTTGTTACTACTTCTAAAGCAACTCAACTGTTAAAAGTTTAAAGAATGGCAATTATTGTGGGGAAAAAAACAGTTGTCAAGAAACGAACAAACATTTCACGTAAGTGTAAATTTTGTCATTAATACATCATTTTATAAAGTGCTGTTTCATTATTGTTATTGCTGATATCAATATTAAACACAATCTTTACACAAAACAAATACTGTTTCTAAAGAAATGACTTCAATTAGCTCATCAGAATGTCTATTGTAACAGATATGAGCATACAAGAGCTGGATTATTGGTTTATTTAATCTAAAACATTGCATTCAAACAATTCCAAAACAAACGGTTTTCTAGAGAAATTACCGAAGTACACTGCATAGCACAACTTGAACACATTGAACATTTTATCATTTTTGGTGTTTATGATTTTCTTTAACTTAAATTTAGCAAATTATTTTTCATAACTGCCTGCAATTTAACATTTTTGACAAAAATTAATACAAATGTTATAAGCTTGAAGTGATGGTCAAAAAGACGCCTTAAATTCCTGAAAATTAAAACAATAAACAAGATTTTCAATTTGTAAAATTATATAAAGGAAAATCTTACTTATTGAAAGACGAACTAGGGTCTGTTTTTTGTGTAATTAACATAGCGATTTCCTACATACACATAACTTCTTTAACACATTTCACTGACAATGATGATATCAACTCGATTATAATATCAATTCATCAACATGCATTCAAATATACATTGTATAATGTCCACAGTATGCTCAATTCTGTACTTTAAAACAAGATAAATTTTTGACATATTTTTCTTTTTGATTATGAGACTTTTCTAACTTCCCACTTGGCTAGTATTGCATATGCATATATAAATGAAAAGGTATTTATTTGAGAAGATTGTCACTGATAGTGTTTCCTTCAATACGACAATCCCAAGTAAAATCATGACATACCTAGCAACAGGTTTCATTCCATTTTGGAACTGAATATCCAAGGTTATGTAGATATTATGTGCTTCATAGACAAGCAAAACATTCTCAACATAATATAGAGTGAAACATTTTGTTTCAATGGAAAGAGAATATAAGTTGTTTAAAATATAGAGAATTTTGTAAATGAAAAACATGCACCTGGCAACAAGAACATCAAACAGTAATAAAAACTTCAAAATACTTCCTTTTGAGTAAATCAACATCTATAACAACCCTGTTATTCGAAATGCAAAGAATTTTTTGTAACACTGTTTGTATTCTCAAATATTAAGAGATTGTTATGTATGGTAATTACACAGATTTTAGGAAAGCAAATGATGCCAGCCATTACACATAAGTCATAAGTTCTGAATTTACCTTATGACATAGAGTATCAATCAAAAACAAACAAACCAATCCATGTCCAAACCCAAATCCCAAAGTACAGTAAGAATTTTGAACCTGACAAACTAGGTTATACGTGTGAACTTCCACCAACAAAGTGAGGTCAGGTACTCCTGAAGGTATCACATGTCTACAATTTAGAGTTCTCTTGATATAGCTGTCATATGTGTTGTTGGAATTCAATTTAAGGCAGGTTTAAGCAGTAAACTTTCTACATTGCATTAAAAGAATGGATCACCACTTATGGTAACAGATTTAATTAAATAAATCTCAAGCAGAAGCAGTATTATTTAACTTTTTATCTTGAAGAACAAGTAGTGGTTAATTTGACTTTTTGCACCAAAATGGAGTAATAAATTTGTGATTGTAGTTAATATTTTAAGTAAGATTGTAAAATGTGCTTTTTCATTGACATGTAATTTTTTGGGTCAGTATGTCAAAGAAAACAAAACAAAGACACCATAGAAATCAATGATTTCATAGTACATAGTACCAAAATCGATTCCATCAAGTGAAGCTGATAGCATTCGACATGACTGTTACTTAACCAGTAGTTCTCTGATTTTATTGATAGATACATGCAGGACACATCACTTGTACGCTACCTAGAACAGGAGGTTCCAAACACAAATCTCTTTTTAAGAGGTTAAAGGGAAACACCATCTGGATCTATTTTTCTGCAGTGATTTAGTAGCAGACACAGTAGCCACTAACCAATATCTGGTGATTCGGACATGTATCTTCTTTATTTCCTAGAAGTTGTACTCTATATGCACCTTCAATAAACAGCAGACGTTAAGCCCAATTTCCAAAACCAGTTGCTCTATTTTTTCAGATCGATATTGAAAACAGATTTGCAACCAATTTTAATATGATCATTTTGAAATCCTATTTGCCTGTGTCCACAGAGTCAGTAACTTTACCATGTACAATGTTAGTCTGTGATCATAGACTCACCCTGTTGGTATAACATGTGCCTTTATAATCAAAGTGTCATTTCTAATGTAAGATGAATTATCCAATATTCCTAAAGGTAAAAATTCCATATACCCAAACCCTTTGTGGTTTCTCGGGGTTGCAGGTCTCTGAAAAGCAGCAAGGTTAGGTTTAGCTAGGAGTGTTTCCACAACATGATGTCTCAATTCACAAACTGGATTTTGATCAATTACAGTCAATATAATTCTTCCACTAAAGGGCCATTCTAAAACGTCATCATATTCACCTTGCATAAAATGAATAAATATTGATAAATGTGTTCCTCGGGCTGTATCAACCCCATTTAAATTTGCTCTTAAACAAAGTCTGTAACCATAGCAACTAGAATAAAATGGCGGGCTATGTATTGCTGTATTATCTCCTATTTCTGCTTCTCTTCGTTTAATTGCATAATTAGTCACTTTCCACACATATAGTCCATTACAAGATCTTCCTTCAAAATTTGTGACAACACTTTCTAAATTTCTTACTTTGCTTTTTAATTCACGGTTTGCTGATTCTAAATATTCATTTCTTTGTTTAAACTCTGCAATATAATGTTCATGTCGAGCTAAACTCTCATCTTGAGATGCAAACTGGATTTTAAGAGACTGGAATTCTTTATCAGGGACACCTGGTGCCAGTTTATCACCTTCTCCAGGCGGTTTTGAAGTATAACTTAACTCTGATCCAGATTGTGTTTGATTACTGACTGTTCTATCCAGGTTTCTATTTGGTGACGAAGTCACAGAAAGCTCTTGGCTCATATTTCCTTGTAAAACAGGATGATTTGGCTCTGGAACAGGTGCTCTGGGAATATTTTGCATTAAAGCACCCCCTGGAAACCCACCGATACTTAGTTCTGCCATTAAATTATTGATTGATTGGGCATTTTGACCTGTATATGCCGAAAAATTAAATTGTGTAGGCAAACTCTGAGTTGGCAGTGACTGACTCTGTGGATGTGATTGTACATGCCTCTCTAAAATTGTCCGTGGATTTACACCGAAAAAATTGAAAAAACTTAACAAAGAAGATAACATTAGTCTTAGATGTAGTTGTGTTGATTCATTCATATGCCTTGCCATTTCATTTCTTTCTACCTGCAAGTATAAAATAGATACAAGTCCATGATAAAGTGTTTATGGTACAATCATCAGCATTACTGTGTAAGGGCAACAACATGATACTTTCATTGCTATAAAAACTTGTAGAAGAAGATTACCTGTGGTATTTTGTTAATATATCAGCTGTAGAATTGAAGTTGAGTAATGGCATTTACAGTATTCCCCAGTCAAGATTGTATTGTAGAAATCTGATGTACATAGAGGAAGAAATCTAAGTACTAAGAGATTACCACCAGCCTTCTCCATGACTTTCTAAGATGAGCCAGACTGAGATTTGAATCCATTACTTCACTCAATCCACTTCATTTTACAGCATTACTGTGTGTATACACCTTTCATTTTACTGTGAAGTATTAAGTATGCAAGTTAAGTCTGTGTGACTAGATTTCATTAGAAAATTTACAAAAATACTAACCTTTTCATTGCAACCAACAGCCATAAAATCACAACATACAATAGCTTTCGGACAATCATGATCAACATGTCTAGCCAACTGTAAGAGAAAATAAAATGTTGTGTGTATTTTAACATACAAGCCAGTGCATGGATGGATAATTTTTGGTTTTTTGTTTGGTTGTATTGAACAGAGTTCAATTCTAAAATTTGACTACTGGTAGTTAATATCAATACAGCACATGTTTCTAAAGTTGTAGAGTAACTGGAAATGTACTTCTTGTAACAGTATCAAATTTTCCCAGTATTTCTAATTTTCGACCTTTTCAATTGGTGTTATATACACCGATTTATGGAACTGACTATAAGATAAAAAAAAGACTACAGACTATTTAGTGTATAGCACATGGTTCTGTTTTCAGATCTTATTAATGTTAACTATGTACTTATTTTATGCCGTGATTTCTCATATAACATAATGTTCAAAATATTCCAAAAAATAATTATTATTTCTGCATTTAACAGTGAAAAGCACATCAATATCCATCCAATAATACATGTTATAATAATAATGTTTTTAGAATTTTGGCAAAACCAGTTAGATTATCTTTGCACAGATTGCTTAGTTAAGAAGGTTTTCAAGAAATGGCTGAATATAGCATCTAAATTATTTATTCCATTTATTACAAATGAAAAAAGAGAAACCTGTTATTGTATAGCCAGTGTAGCTCATGACAATCATAGATGCTCAATTGTTGTTGGTCATGAAGTTGACAAAAGTAAAACAGATCAAAAACAATTCTAAAACATATCACATCATTCAAACTTGTGCAAAAACTATTCTAAAATTGGAATACCAATAAAAGGGTTTTGTTCAAAAGTGAATTAAAAAAAGCCATCATAAAACTTTGAATATTTAGTCAATAAAACTACTTTTAATGTTGAAGTGTCAAATTAAAACTAAACATAAAATGGCAATGAAATAAGTTGATTTCAATTTATTATTGCATTTTAAAGTAACTAACCTGTTCTCTCATAAGTGAGTACCCACAGAAGTGGCAGTCGATCATAGCTAAAGGACATATGTCCTCATGCGACTGAAAAATACAAATTAAAGTTAGTTAACACTGTAAATAAACATGTAAACAGTAACAAGCTTGGTATGATACAAATAGCTATATCTTGGTACGCTGAACATGACCGTGAAATGCAAAGAACATACAGCAGACAGTAGATTCAAAAGGTGGCCGATAAGCTTAATCACTAGTGAAAGGAACAACCCAAGTTTGAATCTCAACTTGGCTAGTGTGTTGCTTCATTTTTTACCTTAACACCAAAGACACAAAGATCAGGTCCAAGTTGATAAAACTTCTAGAGTGACTTCAAAATATAAATACTTAGTAAATATTGAATGTTTCAATATATGGATAAAATTGTGATTGAGTATAGTCTTCCTATACAAATATATTTCCACATGAATTTGTAATAACCAGCTACTTAGAAAGATTGGATTAAAGTAATATTGTTTTCATTCCCAAATCACTTACAAATATTGAAGCAATCGGTTAAGGCATGGTCCAGAAAACCAGAGTGCCCAATGAAAACCGCTGAACTTTGGCAAGCAAACTGACAAACTTTCTAGGATTTACCTATATGTGACAAATTCCCATGTTATTAGTCCCCTACCGGCTAAAGCCGAAGGAGACTTTAGGTTTGCGCTCTGTCCGTCTGTCCATCCGTCCGTCTGTCACGCCTCAGTTTTCCACACTTATTTTCTAAAATCTTTAAGATAATGAACTGATTTTTGGTATGCGAGTCTACCATGATTAGTTGCAGATCAAGTAAGCGTTTTATTCTGGTCCGCAAATTTTTACATGAGTTATGGCCCTTTGAACTTTGAAAATCAACTGAAATTTCAGGTTTTGGCTCTTTTTTTCTACACGCTTGCAGTTAATGAATTGGTTTTTTTTGGTATGCAGATCAACCATGATGAGTTTTAGATCAAGTTTACATTTCGTTTCATTCCACTAGTTTTTATGGGAGTAATGGATCTTTGAACTTTGAAAATTCAATGAAATTTCAGTTTTTTGCACTTTTTTCTACATGCTTGCAGATAATGAATTTTTGAGAACTCCATTGCTGGTTTCTGATTTTACTATGATCAAGTTTTGCTTTACATCTTGAACAACACATATAATTTATAACTATAAATCTTTGTACCATATAATAAGGTATATTTTACCTAAAACTTTGGGATTAGTGAAATATGCTACCAGTAGGTGACTATGTATTGTTTTGCAATACTCTCAGAATGCTTGTTCTATATACAATGCATATAAATAGATTGCAAAAATTTTATGAGGTATGCTGGTGAAAACTATTAATTGGAATACCTCTCTAATTGAACTAGAACTGTCTCTTGCAAATCAAATACCCACACCCATCTACAAGGGTTAATGTTTTTCTCCAACCTTGACCTTTCTGATATGAACTTGGTTCAAAGTCATGACACACCTTTGGACCATGAAGATTATTCATGTGAAGTTTTATGACAGTCATCCAAAGCTTTTATGAGATATGGCCCATACACGATTTTACACAGACAGACAGAGAGATGGACAGACATACCAGAATATATACTCACCTTAAATTCTACAGCTAAAATATCCACATGACATTGAGGACAGGGTATTAATCGTTTCTGACAGATCTTAGTTAAATGTTGATCCAAGTCTTTTCTTAGTAATATATCTGTACATTTGTTTGGACAAGGAATAGACACATAATCACACTTTTCTAAATGTTTCTGTAAAATAAATAAATCAAAAATATATCAATAAATATATCTGTTTATGAATCATTCATATATGTTGTATCCAAATTTTCAATGTTTTTGTGTCAAATGATATGACCTGCTCATTTACTGTAAAAATACAGTAACACCTGCCTAAACTGAACATATTGCATACCAATAATAGTTTGGATTAAACAGGTTATGTTTTCACGAATAAATTCAAAAATCAAATTTTAAAAATGTGACCTAGTGGCAAAGCTTAGTTTAGGCAGATTTATAGGTTAAACCTGGTCTCTGTTTTCATGGATTCCACTATATATACATGATGTCTAAAGTAAACTACAATAGACAAAACTTCAAAGTCTGACAACTAACACTTTATTTCCAATAATTACAGGACTTGTTTTATTAAGCTTCACGCCTGAAATGTGTCAGGTATAACAGTAGCCATATAACACCTGAGATGTCACCAGTGACATTGTTATATTTTTTTATCATTTTATCGTGTCTACTTTTTTATAATGTTTACGGTAATTGCGCGCTGTTCGCCACCGTGAATAATTGAGTGTACCCAGTGTTTTGATTGGTTATTGGGTCCGGAAGTTATTCAAAGTGTGGTTTGTTTATGAACGTGTTGGTTCAGCCATAAGAAATTTATTTGAAATTTTAACTAACAAAGTCTTAGGAATATCTCGAGGGTGAGTACACTCAATTATTATGTATTTTGTAGTCTTAGATATATCGTTAGTCAACTTTAAAAACTCACCGCAGTTTGCATGCGTGATTTTTGTGACATTATATGTATACATGCTACGTGAATACAAAACTTTATATTGCGGACTAAATACTGAACCTGCTTGATAATTATTTAAACGTATGGCTATTTTAACATTTATTCTGTGTCTTTTAATGAATTTACTTTGTAATTATGCTGTTAATGATTTTGTGTTATTGGTGTAAATATATCTGTTATTACCGTAAACAATCTAAAAGTTCGTACACTTTATATTGATCGTACACCGGATGTTGCTACTTGTATATATAGGTGAAATGGGTTAGTAATATAATGTTTTAGTGCCTTAATACTCAGACATAACTTGTTTCATACATTGTAGTCATTGGTAATGGTTATGGTAGTGACCACAGGAATATATAATTGCTGTTTCGAAATGTTGCGTGTTTCTTGGAACAGATTGTTAATATACTTGTAATTTAATCTGCCGATGGAATGTGCAGATGCTATAGGTGTCACCGATGGATTGAGTGGTACCTGTTTAGCCGCCGATGGACTGTGCGGTTGATCACCGAAGGACTGTGTGATATTACGAGTTCGTTTTAACTGTTCCGAAGAAAGTGTTGATTTTGTGTAAAAGCTGTGTTATGCTGTGTTATGCTGTGCTATGTGAACAATAACATTAAATGTTTCATGTTATGAAGATGTTGTTAAAATTGTTTGTTGCTTGAAAGAACTGTCATAAAAATATTCAGTGAAATTACCTATTTTCTGTCCTGATATCATAATAACAAAACTATAACCGGAACTGAAAGCACTGATATATACTTATTGACTAGATGTCCAGGTATCAGCCTCTCGGGTTCGTTACAATTATGGTGGCAGCGGTGGGATCCATCAGTGTGCTGTGATACATGGACATAGTAATTCCAGTCTGAAGATTATGGACATTTTGTTTATTTGATTTGTGATTTTTGTTGTATTATATGTGATTGTAATTAAGTTAGTTTTAAGGTAGTTAGTTAGGATAATTTGTATTACTTGTATGACCTCGGGAATATTCAATAGGTATAGGTAGGATTTATTTGTTTATTTGAAATTTACTCTGCGTTGCAAACCCACAAACAAAAATGGAACGTCTTAAAGAAATTATTGAAATGGGAACACAGTTAGGATATGTAGATGAAGCATTGCAAACATTTGTCAAAGAACAACAAGAAATGGAACGTCAGGATAGGGCTAAAGAACGCGAGGAGAGACAAATAAATGAAGAAAGAAAATGGAAGTTACAAGAGATACAACAACAGAAAGAAAAGTTAGCAATGGAAATGGATTTGGAACAACAGAGAAGTAAGGAAGCTGACAAAGAACACCAAAGGAAACTTGAAGTGTTAGAACTGAAAGAAAAAACGAAAGGCAAAATTGAAATGGAGAGTAAACCGGAAAGTATTAGTACGACGTTGTTCAAATATAATCCAAAATTACCAGCATATGATGATACGAAGGACGATATGGATGCGTATTTGCGACGATTTGAAACATTTGCACAAGCTCAAAGTTGGCCTGTGGATAAGTGGGCTCTTGGTCTAAGTACGTTACTGAAAGGCAAAGCATTAGAGGTATTTTCGCGTTTAGCCCCAGAACAAGCATTAAACTATGCAGAACTCAAAGCAGCGTTATTGAAACGATTTGATTACACCGAGGAAGGTTTTCGAAAGCGATTACGCGAAAGTCGTGCGGAAGAAAACGAGACATTTAGTCAGTTATCTATGAGGCTTGCTAATTATTTTGATAGATGGGTTGATTTAGCGAAATGTCCGAAATCATATCAGGGTTTAAGGGATTTGTTATTACGTGAACAATTTTTATTAAGTTGCAGTGGTGAACTAGAACTGTTTTTGCGCGAAAGGATTCCGTCTAGTTTGGGTGATATGTCCAAACTTGCTGACCAGTTTGTTGAAGCTCGCGGTAGCAAAGCGCGTGTGTTTACTCAGAGAGTCAAAACTTTAAATATGCGACAATCGAATGTTCAAAGTCAAGTTCAGCCCAGATCGCGAAATGAACCACATAAAGAAGGAGAAAAGAACTTTGAAATGAAAGCGCCAAAATTTAGTAAAAGATGTTTTATTTGTAATAGCGTTGACCATCTGGCAAATAAATGTCCGCGAAAGTTTGAAAGAGGAAAAGCGGCAGGAGTACATGCCTCACCGTTAAACGAACAAAACACTGACACAGTAGAAATCGAAAACCCGCAACCCCAGTCGGAAAGTAAATTAGCGAATGTTTGCGATTTTAAGTCGTTGCAAAAAGAATCAATGCCAGTTGTAAGTGGTCGTTTAGGAACAGAACAGGTTTTAGTACTACGAGACACTGGTTGTAATGGCGTTGTTATACGGGCAGCCTTAGTTAAAGACAGTGAAATGCTTGGTAGAAAACAAACATGCAAATTAGTCGATGGTAGTGAGGTTATAGTTCCGGTTGCACAAGTTAAAATAGATTCTCCATATTTCAGCGGAATAACTAATGCTTGGTGTTTGGAATCGCCGCTATATGACGTGATAATCGGTAACATTCCCGGTGCACATCCACCCGACAATCCAAATGATAATTGGGAGAAAGAAGTTATTAGCGCAGTTGAAACAAGAGGAATGAAAGTTAGAGCATGCAAAACGGATAAATTACTAGTTCCAGCCGAGATACAAGGCGTTGATCCGGTTGATTTTAAAAATGCGCAAGTTCATGATGAAACACTCGTTCCTTTGTGGAAATTAGCGGAAGAGAATAATATAAAAGAATCTACAAGTGGAGTTAAGACTAGATTTTATGTACGGAATGATATTCTACTTAGAGAACGTATTGACAAACGAGGAACGCGTACTCAGTTAGTGGTACCAAAACATTATCGCGAGGCGGTGTTGAAGTTAGGTCACGACTCGGTAATGTCTGGACACTTAGGTATAACAAAGACTGTTGATCGAATTTTGATGGAGTTCTTTTGGCCAGGTATTAATGCAGACATTACGAGATACTGCAAATCGTGTGATGTATGCCAACGGACTGTACAGAAAGGACGTGTCAGAAAGGTCCCGCTTGGTGATATGCCTATAATCGATAAACCGTTTGATCGGGTAGCCGTGGATTTGATTGGACCGTTATATCCTGCGTCAGATAGGGGATATAGGTATATTTTGACAATAGTAGATTTTGCCACGAGATATCCTGAAGCAGTCGCATTGAAGCGTATTGAAACTACAGACATAGCAGAGGCTTTGGTTGATGTGTTTAGCCGCGTAGGAATACCTCGCGAAATATTATCTGATCGGGGTTCGCAATTCACCTCTGAAGTAATGCAAGAAGTTAGTCGACTTTTATCAATCAAACAACTTACGACAACACCGTACCATCCCGCTTGCAACGGATTGGTTGAAAAGTTTAATGGGACATTAAAACAGATGCTGCGCAGAATGTGTGTTGAGTGCCCTAAAGATTGGGATAGGTATGTGAATGCCTTGTTATTCGCCTATCGCGAAGTTCCTCAAGAGAGTTTGGGTTTTGCTCCGTTTGAGTTGATATATGGACATTCTGTAAGGGGACCTCTAAGGATTTTAAGAGAATTATGGACGAAGGATGTACCAGACCCGGACGTCAAAACAACATATCAATATGTACTTGATCTAAGAGAGCGATTAGAAGAAACATGCAAGTTGGCACATGAGAATTTAAAACAGGCAAAGGTTAAACAAGCAAAGAATTATAACAAAGCAGCAAAAGCGAGAAATCTTACAGTTGGAAAGAAAGTTTTAGTATTACTTCCGATGAAGAGGAATAAACTACAGCTTCAATGGAAAGGACCATTTGAGATTGTTGAACAGTTGAATGACGTAGATTATCGCATTAAAATGTATAGTAAGAAAAAACATTTCATATTAATATGTTGAAGGAATATGTAGATAGAAATGAAATTTTTGCCGTAGAGGATGTAGAAACCAAAGGTGTGTTTGCGTGTGCAAGTATATCGGTCATAGAGGAAACGTTTGAGGACAGTGAGGATGGACACATGAACGAAACAGACAGATCTCCATTGATGTTGTTACAGTTAGAACCTACTGAGACTGTAAATGATGTACACATATCTGACGAGTTGAATGTGGATCAACGGAAGGAAATAGAAACTTTGTTAAGGAATTTAGTTGTGTTATGACAGACCTCCCAGGACGGACTCACTTAGCAACACATGATATTAGAACAACAACGGAGGAACCAATAAGGGTCAAGCCATTTCCGATACCTTATACAACACGTGAAGCGATCAAAACTGAAGTGCAAAAGATGCTGGACATGGATGTAATAGAACTGTCCGACTCTGATTATTCATCACCGGTGGTTTTGTTACGTAAGAAGGATTCTACCTATCGGTTTTGCGTAGATTATAGGCAGTTGAACAAAGCTACTATCTTTGACGCTGAACCGATGCCTTCAGTCGACGATCTATTCGTGAAATTAGCTGGATGTAAACATTTTAGCAAATTTGATCTCAGCAAAGGATACTGGCAAGTACCTATCACTGATAGTGCAAAGCGGAAGAGCGCTTTTACTACTCCGTTTGGACTGTATCAATTTAAAGTCATGAGTTTTGGTTTGGTGAATGCTCCATCGACGTTTAATCGGCTGATGCGGAAATTACTTCATGGAATGGAACACGTGGATAACTTTCTGGATGATATTTTATTGTTCACCGAAACATGGGAAGATCACGTGAATATACTCAAAGTTTTACTTACCAGATTGAAGGAAGCGAATTTAACGGCAAGACCAACGAAATGTTATATCGGGTACCAAAGTTTAGAATGTTTAGGGCATATAATAGGCCAAGAGATTTTGAAACCGACTCCGGATAAAATACTGGCAATACGTAATGCTCCGCAACCTATTACAAAACGTCAGGTTAAATCTTTTATCGGTTTAGCTGGATACTACAGGAAGTTTATTCCTAACTTTTCTACAATTGCAGTACCACTTACCGATCTAACGAAAAAAGGTATGCCGAATAAAGTAGAGTGGAATCAGCCACAGGAAAATGCGTTTGCTACACTGAAGAAGTTACTGACATCGGAACCGATCCTTCGCTTACCTGATATACACCAGACATTCGTTTTAAGGACAGATGCTTCTGATTTGGGCATTGGAGCGGTCTTACTTCAGGAATTGAATGGTGTAATGCATCCAGTAGCATATGCCAGTCGTAAATTGTTACCTCGAGAAAGACGATATGCCATTATTGAAAAAGAATGCTTGGCACTTGTATGGGATGTGAACAAATTCTCACAATACCTGTTAGGAAAGGAATTTGTGGTTGAAACAGATCACCAACCGCTTACATCACTTTCAAAGAGCAAAGTTGCTAACGCAAGGATAATGCGCTGGGCTTTACTTCTACAGCAATATCGTATGAGAATAAAAGCAATTCCAGGACGAGAAAACATTGGAGCGGACTATCTAAGTCGAACTTTGGAGGAATTCAAATAGACTGCTTGTAAAGATGTTGCACATCTTTTTCTACGGAGGGAGGAGTTGTCACCAGTGACATTGTTATATTTTTTTATCATTTTATCGTGTCTACTTTTTTATAATGTTTACGGTAATTGCGCGCTGTTCGCCACCGTGAATAATTGAGTGTACCCAGTGTTTTGATTGGTTATTGGGTCCGGAAGTTATTCAAAGTGTGGTTTGTTTATGAACGTGTTGGTTCAGCCATAAGAAATTTATTTGAAATTTTAACTAACAAAGTCTTAGGAATATCTCGAGGGTGAGTACACTCAATTATTATGTATTTTGTAGTCTTAGATATATCGTTAGTCAACTTTAAAAACTCACCGCAGTTTGCATGCGTGATTTTTGTGACATTATATGTATACATGCTACGTGAATACAAAACTTTATATTGCGGACTAAATACTGAACCTGCTTGATAATTATTTAAACGTATGGCTATTTTAACATTTATTCTGTGTCTTTTAATGAATTTACTTTGTAATTATGCTGTTAATGATTTTGTGTTATTGGTGTAAATATATCTGTTATTACCGTAAACAATCTAAAAGTTCGTACACTTTATATTGATCGTACACCGGATGTTGCTACTTGTATATATAGGTGAAATGGGTTAGTAATATAATGTTTTAGTGCCTTAATACTCAGACATAACTTGTTTCATACATTGTAGTCATTGGTAATGGTTATGGTAGTGACCACAGGAATATATAATTGCTGTTTCGAAATATGTTGCGTGTTTCTTGGAACAGATTGTTAATATACTTGTAATTTAATCTGCCGATGGAATGTGCAGATGCTATAGGTGTCACCGATGGATTGAGTGGTACCTGTTTAGCCGCCGATGGACTGTGCGGTTGATCACCGAAGGACTGTGTGATATTACGAGTTCGTTTTAACTGTTCCGAAGAAAGTGTTGATTTTGTGTAAAAGCTGTGTTATGCTGTGTTATGCTGTGCTATGTGGACAATAACATTAAATGTTTCATGTTATGAAGATGTTGTTAAAATTTGTTTGTTGCTTGAAAGAACTGTCATAAAGATATTCAGTGAAATTACCTATTTTCTGTCCTGATATCATAATAACAGAAACTATAACCGGAACTGAAAGCACTGATATATACTTATTGACTAGATGTCCAGGTATCAGCCTCTCGGGTTCGTTACATGAGATTCCAGCAGGATATCATCAGGTATCATCCTTTCCTTTTTCTTATCTTATAGAATATTATATCTTATATAGTGTGACACAGCAGAACAACATATTTTGTCTCACCTACACATCTATCATACTACTTAAATTAAAAACTTTTAAAATATTTGTCCTTGAAAAAGATGCCAACTGTGTTAGATAACCCCATTAAGACCAGTCTATATAAGTTTTTATT
The DNA here is from genome assembly GCA_021292105.1 of Anadara kagoshimensis. Lineage (NCBI taxonomy): Eukaryota > Metazoa > Mollusca > Bivalvia > Arcoida > Arcidae > Anadara > Anadara kagoshimensis. The sequence goes on from CM037864.1 coordinate 44,719,535, forward strand.
AAAGCTGAGAGTTATGTTTCTATAACAAACAAGTATTAATTTTTTGGGATAACAAGTAAAGAAATTGCAATGAAGACTTTGCATTCATGGTGTTTCACACTTTACAAGGATTGCTTTAAATTGTAAACGATTAGAAAACTTCTGAAAATGAGATTATCTCGCAATATCCTCCTTATAATCTGTAACCCACCCCTCCCACTCCTGCTTATCTCTTAATATCCTCCTTTTAACCTTTAACCCACCCCTCCCACTCCTGCTTCCCAATGAAAAAAAATTCTAAAATTCCTAAATAAACTTACCGTTAATTGTTTAAGTATAAATACACAATCACAGCCTTCTTTGACATTGGGACATTTAACTTTTAATGAAAGGATTTCTCGTTTAGCAAAATTATCTGGAAATAGTTGATGCTCTTGAAGACGTTCATTATCTACCGGGCATCTCCCTTCTGAATCCCTGAAAAACAAAAATGCAAACACATTACTATATTGGAAGACATGTTAAAAAAACAGAAATTATATTCAGATTTGGGACCTGTACTTCAAAAGGCAGAGTAGCTCACTTGTACATCTAGTCCATTAAAAACTACTCTTAAAACTCTACATCAGCCATAGTAGTACCAGCATCAACAGCAAAGAATCCCATTCCACCTGGATTGACCTAGAAGACTGGTTAATTCTGGACGAATGTTTAAGAACTTTTTAATAACAAACGCTCCAACAATGAGACATAACGACCGGTTCTTCTCCAACTGCATGACTTTAAACTTTGATAGAAATCAATATTAAAAACGAATTATTGTAGATATGAATTATCTTTGTAAAAGATAATATATGACTACATGGAATAAAGTTTATCAAAGTACGGAAATATTAAAAAACTAAACATATTTGCCAATTTTATGAAAAAAAAATTGTTAAAATTTAAATATTACTTAAAATGCACTGAATGGTGGCGTGATGTTTTTGTGTCTGGAGCTCTATTTAGGGCAACATTTAAAGATGACGTCATGATCTTACGTCAGCGACTCTATATAGATTTACATGTAATTTTTAGTTAATTTTAATGTATTTTATTTGATCCTCATTTTGTACATTATGAGACGTTGAATTTACATTTGGTCCTGATGAAGGCTACCCCAGGCCGAAAGCTTGACCAGACCACCAAAAACATGGAATAAAGCAGTTGTCTTTAAAATGTTGGTGTTTATAACCTTATTACATACTCTTAAAACTAAAATATTACCGAATCTAACATTCATTAATGATAAGTATCTCAAAGAAGGGGTTATACATGGGTTTTAATACAATATGTATCACCATAGTTTTAATTTATACCATAAGGTAATTTTTACTGACAATAAATTAAAGATCAGGATTATGCAGGTGAATATTGGTCATTATTATATAATTAATAAATTCCATCTTTATGATTGGCTAAAACGGTAACACGTGACCATTGGATCTCACATCATATACCACGGATTTTCCGGTGAATATCAAATTCGGTGTACGTCATCGATTTTTGTTGACGTTCTCCGTAAAATGATTAGAACGTCATCAATTAAGTGTAGGCAAGTGATTGTGTCTTGTTATTTTTTTTCATAGAACGTTGACGTTATGGCATTATCAGTTTACAATGTAGTGTGTAATTAATTGTGTCTCATCCGGAATGTCATTTATTTTTCTTAAAAAGTCAGATTGAGCTAACTAATGCGGAATAATTTTAGTGCGATCAACCAGGGTTGACAGGGAAATCTAACATCGGTAAAATGGTTAGATTGCCGGTCAAGGTTTGAGAAAACATTGTCAACCGGAGTGCCACAGTGGCTAAATTATATAATAAAACAGTTATGGACTTTTTAGTGGTTGTATATGGTGTGATATTCACCGGAAAAATAAATATTGACCTCGGCTGTCGCCTCGATCAATATTTATTTTCCGGTGAATATCACACCGTATACAACCACTAAAAAGTCCATAATTGTATATTATATTTATGACTTGTTCCTTAATATCTGAACTGTTTTAGCTGCCTGGAACGCAATATTTGTAAATTGCAATGACTTTAAAATAAGCCTTGCAAAGACAATATTAGCTATTCTGTTAATATAAAGGGTTTTGTCAGAAAGAATACCTGTAACTCTGATGTACCACAATACTAATAATGTTTGCCAATGGACTGTATTGTCTACCAAACAACACAATTCACGAATACATCACATGGTCTTACCAAAAGTTTGAATTTTACCTGAGCCATCTTGAAATGCAGACTCGACAGAATCGATGTCCACATTCTGTTTGTAATGGTTCCCTTAGCACCAGCAGACATATAGGACACATGTATTTATCATCTTTAGGATCAACAAAGTCTAAATCATATCCCTCATTTGGCTGCACAAAATGGTATCCAGAGTCGCTACCTGAATTAAAACTTCCACCTGATCCTGGCTGATTTCCAGGGATAAATATTTGTTCACAACTTCCACTGCCTTCAAATGTTCTTAAAAAATTGCCCGATTGACTTATATTGAATGGCTGTGTCGTATTGTCAGAGTCATTATTACTTTGACGTAACAATTGTTCAGAAATCCCTGGACTATCCTGTTGTCTTATAGAACCATTATTGTCTGGGATATTATATATTGGACTACCAGAACTGTCAAACTGGCCTGATGACTGATTGGGCGAAGCAGCCATATATAATGGTGAGGTAACTTGCTTTATCACAGTCAGAATTACACAATCCAGGGGAGGTAAGCCTGATAGTCATCACCTGAAAATACAAATCATTATAACTATAAAGTATAGTGCAGTAAAATTTTATCCCATCTTTATTCGTGTTATAGGGGCCACCTGTCTATATGGACCACTTTCACTGGTTCTATTGCATGGCCCGTTTGACTATATTATTTACAAATTATAGGTTTAGATTTGACCTCAAGACCTTGCCATTTGATCAACACACCACATTTTGGTACATTACTGCTAAACTTAATCAAAATCCATATTATAGAGCTGACATGTGTGACAATTTAATTTATTGTGTGTTTATTCTCCCATTACCTTTGTACTAAAACCTTATCACATTATCAGACCATAATTACCATGTCAGTACACAACCAACAAATATGACATAATTAATACAATCATGTCATACCAACTTATAGCAAAAATTGTCACATATGTGATCATGTAAGCTTGTGAATTTGTAAGCAGCATGTCTGTTGCATTGCGTGGCTTATAACTGTTTCAGTTATATGACTATAATTAACTTTTTTTAACAGTTCAGTGCTTATTTGTGTTTTATTTTTATTATCCTAAATCAGTTATCACCTATTACAGCATAACTAACATGTCCTTTAATACAGGTGAGAAATGATAATTTTAATGTCTAGTGGTTAAGGAGAGAAATATGTCCATTTGTTCAAGTATTTGAAGTACCGGTAATGTTGATATGGGCAAGAATAGGCTATTCACATAACTGGTCCTTTTTGAATAGCCATCATTATATCCAATGTCTGTTAGGCATTGTAAGGCAAGAGATGGCCATTTTAATGTTTAAAAAATAAATGACAATCATCGGTAAATAAATAAACTGGCATATTTTACAAGTAAATAATGGCCTTTGAATTTTTTACTTTTTTTAAATTTTAATACCAATAGTAGGTAAGACATGGCCTTCAATGCACCAAGGCAAGAAATCAAACTATATTTGCCAAGTTAATAATGGCTTTTTAATTTTCTTTATTCTAATTCTATAGATATAGGCAAAACATGGCCTTTGCTGCACCTAGTCCTTCAATGTGTATAGGTATGTAAATTGTTATTGGCTTTTTAATTTTCTTTATTCTAATTCTATAGATATAGGCAAAACATGGCCTTTGCTGCACCTAGTCCTTCAATGTGTATAGATATGTAAATTGTTATTGGCTTTTTAATTTTCTTTATTCTAATTCTATAGATATAGGCAAAACATGGCCTTTGCTGCACCTAGTCCTTCGATGTGTATAGGTATATAAATTGTTATTGGCTTTTTAATTTTCTTTATTCTAATTCTATAGATATAGGCAAAACATGGCCTTTGCTGCACCTAGTCCTTCGATGTGTATAGGTATGTAAATTGTTATTGGCTTTTTAATTTTCTTTATTCTAATTCTATAGATATAGGCAAAACATGGCCTTTGCTGCACCTAGTCCTTCAATGTGTATAGGTATGTAAATTGTTATTGGCTTTTTAATTTTCTTTATTCTAATTCTATAGATATAGGCAAAACATGGCCTTTGCTGCACCTAGTCCTTCGATGTGTATAGGTATATAAATTGTTATTGGCTTTTTAATTTTCTTTATTCTAATTCTATAGATATAGGCAAAACATGGCCTTTGCTGCACCTAGTCCTTCGATGTGTATAGGTATGTAAATTGTTATTGGCTTTTTAATTTTCTTTATTCTAATTCTATAGATATAGGCAAAACATGGCCTTTGCTGCACCTAGTCCTTCAATGTGTATAGGTATGTAAATTGTTATTGGCTTTTTAATTTTCTTTATTCTAATTCTATAGATATAGGCAAAACATGGCCTTTGCTGCACCTAGTCTTTCGATGTGTATAGGTATGTAAATTGTTATTGGCTTTTTAATTTTCTTTATTCTAATTCTATAGATATAGGCAAAACATGGCCTTTGCTGCACCTAGTCCTTCAATGTGTATAGGTATGTAAATTGTTATTGGCTTTTTAATTTTCTTTATTCTAATTCTATAGATATAGGCAAAACATGGCCTTTGCTGCACCTAGTCCTTCAATGTGTATAGGTATGTAAATTGTTATTGGCTTTTTAATTTTCTTTATTCTAATTCTATAGATATAGGCAAAACATGGCCTTTGCTGCACCTAGTCCTTCAATGTGTATAGGTATGTAAATTGTTATTGGCTTTTTAATTTTCTTTATTCTAATTCTATAGATATAGGCAAAACATGGCCTTTGCTGCACCTAGTCCTTCGATGTGTATAGGTATGTAAATTGTTATATGTTAAAATCAATTTAAATTTTCTACATTTAAATCCTGATAAGTTTTAAACAGTACTACTACCTCTTATCTCTGCCAATACATATACATTATTTATCTGAACTATATATATATACTTCCTTAATTTAAAAGTTTTATATACCGTATATATCTTAGTTTGATACAATAAAACCCCCAATACTAAGTCCATATCAGCTGATAGAGATTTATTTGTATATGTAACTCACACAGTACATTTATAATTGATATTTATGTATCTAACTTCATTTTGCAGTTTGGTAAAAAAAATAGAAATTCATAAAAATATGTTGTTGTTTTTTTCTTTTACAAAATGTTTTTATTCTAGTTCATGATTTAAACTTTGAATGTGCATGCATGAATCCTAATTATTTTATTTCTAATATAAATTTAGATTATATGGTTGATCAAAATTTTAAAAGTTAAGATCTCTTTACATTTAAAATAAATTCTAAAATTTGCATAACAGAATAATAAAATAATAAATTTTATTTATCATCAGACAACTACAGCTTTTAATATAATCATTGTTTTGCAATTACCAATAACATTTTCAACAATATTTGTAAATACTATAATATTTTTAAAAGCACTTGTTGTAAATTTCTAATTACTAATTACTTACTTTTTTCTAATTTAAATTTAAGTTTTCCAATATTTTGTAAATATTTTTAACACAACAAATAACATCACTCCTAAAAATGTCATCCATGACTTTATACATGAGATATCCCCTCCGATGATAAAAACTGTGCCATAACTTCCTGGTCTATAAGCATATCTCACTCAATACATGTATAAGATTACTGTTGAAAAAATATGACCAACATATAAATAACTAATAATATAACAATAGCAATTCAGGTTTACCTACATAATTACCAAAAATACCTATAATTTATAAACTTTATAAAAGTTTTCTATTATTAGTCTGCAGTTTTCATCTTACCATAATCACTAAAATGCTACAAATATACATATAATGTAAACATTACAATTCTGGAGAAGCAGGAAGTATTTAAAATTCAAAGTACAAGGTTTTTTATATTTTTTTTAATAGCCATTTACAAAAAGCTATCATTTTCAATTATTTAAGTATTCATCTGTATGCAATGTCACTATATATGCATTTAAACTACAGATCTTAAGGTAATTATGTCTAAATAAGGCACATCATGTCATGCTTCATGTAATGATAAAAAATCCTGATATTTAAGTACCCCATTCATATACATGTAAATCTGTCTGCCCTGAAAAATCAGTTTTTAGCTCACTAGATAAAAGTCATCAGAATTGTTGTTGTCACACAATCATTGTATTTGGCCTCAAGTACCGGTATATTGGCAGTCCCACACTTACAAAGTTTGGCTACCCCAACGTGACCATGACTGGTAGTGAGAATATAAATATAGCTCACTGAGACAGCACTTGCAGGGGTTGCTTCCAAACAGGTCCATTATCCTTTAAATCAGCAGCAATGTGAAACAAAGTAACATGCCCCAGTCAGGATATGAACCCACAACACTTGGATCTGGAGTTTGACACTCTACCAAATGGGCTTATGCTGAAAATGATTGATGTTATTATGTCGGTATACTAAGGCCCTCACTCACTCGCAATGTATATGAAACAAGGGTTCAAAATTCTGCAAGTACGAGATTCTGGACCTATTGATTTTACATTTAGACCATAAACATGGCAGGTCCATCAGACTTTTACAGATTAAATATCAATGGGGTTCGCCACTGTACCACGTGGTCAATACCTCTTAACGTTTGAGCAGAATGTTTTAGAAATCGCCAACGTCACAAATTCTCAGAATGACATCATTTTACAGGAAACCGTCATCTTCGGCAATTCAATATCCATTGGAAATAAGTGTTCAGCACAAACATTAGAGGGTATCACGTGGTACAGCGGCTAACCTCATTGATATTTCATCTGTAAAAGTCTGATGGACCTGCCATTTATACACCATGATAATACTGATCTTTCTTTATGATAACATAACTGCATATTCAACTTTAAGTGTTGATATTGCAAAACAACCTGGATTTTCCATTACAAACAAAATTTTGAACCCCTGATAAAAGAAATGCAGTGACTGTCAAATGGTGGAAGTTTGTGGCAATAAGAAAGGGAATGGGCAAAATGTTGTTGTGTAACCGGAAGGGGAAATTCAATATGAAGGATTTCATCAGGTAAAAATACTGTATTGGACCAGGAACATACCACACTACAGCCAATGAGAAATACCCAGAAATCTTGTAGCTCTAAATTATTAAATGAAGCAAGCAACCCTCATAATCAACTAAATGATCCTTGAGTTTTTAGCAAAAATTTTACCCACTGAAAATGAAAGAAAAACCTGCAAATTTAATCATTCCAAATTTTAAGGTATTATCAGTTAACATTGTTACAGTGTTGTTGTTGTTTTTTTATTATTATTATTTATTTAATTTGTTTTTTGGAACCCGGCAGTATATTGTGAAAGTAGATAAGAATCAAATTTTAATGCTATTTTAAAATTTTGTGGAGAAAAACATAAACTGCAAACTGCAAAAACTTTGCTAAATTAAAACAATAATATATCATTTTTCATACAAAGTATTCATAAATTGATTGTTAAGAAACAATTACAACTTCAGCTAGATTTCTTTCTACTTAAAGTGATAATGTTGTACAGATACACATGTATATATTATAAGGCAATATAATTCATTTAATCAGTCGTTGAAAGACAATTATTTCTGGAACTCAAAAAAGGGAAAACAAAGTTTCTGTGTAGGCCAAGTACTCCCCAACTTTTTTTTAATCTAATTAGAAGTCAGTTAGTCTTGTGTTTTAAGTGTTTTTAAATAAGTTTAAGGTTATAGGATATTCTGTTCTACATTTGGTGTAAATTTACACTCGATAAGGAATCAGGAAATGGTTAGACATATTGTATTATTTAACCAATCAGAAGAATTCATTCCTGGTAGATTTAACCAATCAGAATTGCCTTTATTGTTATAATCAGGATGTTGAGTTATATGAAACTTAAATCACATGTGTGTGACTGTGTATGTACACGTTTGTGATATTTTATCAATATTTATCAATTATATTATAAAACATACTATCCAAAACACATGTTTAACTGTTTAAAACAATATTGGATCATGTGGAGATAATCAATAACAAATTAAGTACACATGTACTGAATGTCCTAGCTGGCTGGCTAACAGGGTCAAACTATTATATCTCAAACACAATATATACCACTATCCTAGCTCAGTTGGTAGAGTGCTCATTTGGTATGTGGGAGGTTATGGGTTTGAACTCCGGCTGGGGTATGACCAAGATTTGAAAAAAGGTAGCGAGTGTTCTATCGCCAAGCACTCAGGATTTAAAAATGAAAGTCATGGGGTCCTTCAGAACCTTAAAAACTGATGCCACGCCATGTGTCATGGCTGGTGTGGCATGGTAAAGAAAACTTCCTGTACACTGTGTCTGTCCTCAGCGCACTGCAAAATTCAATATTTCTGTCACTTAAAGGTCACTGGTCACCAAATTTATCAATTTTGTATTTTGCATTCCAATGGGTAGAATAGTCAATATTGATGTGTCTGACGGTTTCCCACACCTTACATTTACCTGTAATACACTAAAACCTTACCTGAACGAACTGCTAATACTCGGTAGTTTCCGTCACCGCTCGTAACTTTCCGGCGACCTAATTGATGACGTACATGGTGTTAAGCTGCTGAGGAAAGACACATTACCTATATATGTATCCATATATTACATGTGGGTTTGTGTGGCGTTTAAAAGGGTTTTAAAGTTTGATTTCAGGTCAAAATGATATACTTTGTGAAGTTTGGAGATAATAAAATCACAATGACCGATGAACATGTTTTTTCCACAAATTTCAGAACAAATTAAAACCAGATTTACACAAGTCCTTCATGCAGCTTTCTAGTTGTTTTGAATGTATTCAGATTAAATATTACGAGATAAGTCAGGAAAATATGAGTGATATAATCATTTAAGACAATTCTATTATGAATGAATTAAGTCTAATAAATAGATTTTAAACAATTTTAATTTTCAAAATTAATTTAATTCAGTAATTCAATCAGCTCACACATTCAAACAAAGACGTGTATGTCTTGTTCAAATTAACCAATCTAATTTGACTTTAATTTATTCGATTTTCAGAATCCATCAAAAATGACAAATAACATTTACCGGGTATATCATAAAGATAATCACACGTGTCAATTAATGTTGCATATTGTAAGGTAAACTCTGTTGATTACAGGTGGTAGATGTCTACTTCTAAACAGGATGTTTCCTAGTGTACTGTAGCATATTGATAATCTCTTAATTATACTGGTATGTGAGGGATGTAAATCACACTTTAAACGATATAAATTTATTGTGAATAAAAGAAAGAAAGTTTCACTCGAGTTTTGAGTCCTTAAATAGTCGAGCATAATCCCACTGGTATCACATTTTGATGACGTTTTTTTAATCCCATTAACATTAAGCGTAATAAAGTTATCATATGAATTATTTTTTTATTTTACCATGGAAACAATAATGATTATTATTATTATATTATTATTTTTTTTAAACTTACTGCAAATAAGAAATAGGAAGCTATTGAATTGAAATACCGGTAGTTTTCATATTTATGTAATACTGGGGTGAAATATTTTATTTGAGAGACAATAACAAATTATTTTTTAAACCTTTATTTTGATAATTTAGTTGTACAAAAAACTACAGGTCTTGGACCCAGTTCTACCCGAAAACGTGTTTTTTTTATTCATTACATGGGTAAATAATAATAATAATAATAATAATGATAATAATAATAATAATAATAAATCTTTGATTTTAATCTAAAAAGGAATTAAAAATTGGACAAATATGAATCAAAATTATTATTCATTATGATAAATAGATAAAAATAAATAAATAAATAAATGACGTAAATAAATAATTAATTAATTATTTAATTAATTAATCAGAGATATGTAAAGATAATTAAAATGATATTAAATATTAATAAAAATTAATGTGAACAATATTTTAAATAAAAAACGGAAATTTGTGTCTATTATTATTTCTTATGATAAATAAATAAATAAATAAATAAATAATGTAATTAATTAATTAGTTAATTATTTAATTGATTAATCAATCAGAGATAAGCAAAGATAATTAAAATGATATTAAATATTCATGAAAATTAATATGAACAATATTTTAAATAAAAAACGGAAATTTGGGTTCTTTTATTATTTGTTGTGATAAATAAATAAATAAAAAAATAAATATCAAAATAAATGTAAAATTATGTTTTGTAAAAATATTAGTAAATAGTATATCATACTTAGAGCAAACACAAATATAGTTTTTTTCTTGATTTATTTCTTATTATTTTGTTTATTTTTTATTTATTTTTTTCTGCTGAAGGAAACTGAAATACCCAATGCTAAAAAATATATATATATAAAAACACTAGAAGTTATTTCCGATTTATCTGGGTAATAAATGCAGTTCACTATACAAGCTTCATTTCCTAAATAGCTTGGATAACACCTTCTGCGTCACTTCCGGTTTTGTGCCTTCTTACTACCAAAGGGAGATAATACAGATTTTCAACAGTTTTAGGGCTTTAATTTATGCTGTAGAAAAGGACAGAAATGATTAAAAAATGTTATTTGTGGCTAAATCGACTTTTTATGATGTAATCTTTCGGAAAATAGTACTAAAAAAAATTCGGTTTTTGGTGACCGGTGACCTTTAATTTACCTATAGATGGTGATATCTCAATATCACTAAAATATTCTTCACTGGGATGTAAAACCCCATTCAATCAATCAATGTCAACATAAATGGTATGTCTTCATTTTCTGCTAACTTTTGTTATAAAACTTCTAGTTCTAGTTAATTTCTTGTTACTATAGTATATTGTATATTGTCCATGTAATTTAAATCACTAACGACCTAGTTTAGATTTTTTGATTTTTTTGTTTCTTTCAAATTTTGGTAGGAAACGCCCTGCAGAGTCATGATGCACACAATGAAGAAGTAGATAGTGACTTATTATAATACAGCCATTTTTTAACCTCAGATAATAAAAGTCATTTAAATTTAAAATGGAATACAGTCGAACCTGCCTTAAAGGCCATCACTATATAATGGATGTTACCTAAGACAAAACATTAAACCACTGAGGTATCCCAATTAGTAGAGTGCTCACTTCATAAGTAGAAGGTCATTGGTTTGAACCCCTGCCATCTGACCAAGACTTGAAAATAGGTAGTGACTGTTCTTTTGCCAAGCACTCAGCATTAAGAAATGATAGTCACGGGGTCCTTTGGAAAAGACCTTAAAACCCAATGTATTATGGCAGGGCAGGCATGACACATTAAAGAATAAATCCTCCCTACACATTTCCCTGGGTGCACTGCAAAGGTAAACATTTCTGCAACTTCACCTATAGCTGGCGATGTCTTGATATCAGCAAAATATTCTTGACTAGGACGTAAAACCCCATTTAATTAATTAATCAATCAATCAATCAATTAATCAATCAATTATACTAACAAAGTTTCAATGAAATATTGTAGAGGTTAGCAGGAAACGTTTAAAAAAAAGAAACTTTAGTTTGCATAACTTTATAACAATTTAAAAACTATAAAATAGATGCTTTAATGTTGACATTCAAAACTTGCTGGTTAATTTATTACAGAATATAGCTGTTTAAAGTCTGTGTGTTGATAACGTGAGACACTTTTAAAAGTTGACTGAACACTTTCTAGGGTGGATCTTTCGATATTAAGATAAGATGATGACTTCCTGGTGCAAAATGGTTTAACAAGCCTGGATAAATTCTTTACAAATAAACAGGTATCTTGTATAAGTTAACATACTGTAATTGAAGGTGAAAAATATTTTGTGATAATGATTACACACAGAAACAGGATCAATCCAGAAATGTGTTTGGTGGGGTAAATTTGACCCATGCTTTGAAAAACAGGGACCATTATTTAAAAAACCGGGAAATAATATATGAAATAAAATTTTATTAACTCAAATAAAAATATAAATGAGAAAGAGATAAAATTAGATTTACAGAAAACTTAACTTGGACTAATACCCTGGCCCATCGACATTGATTTTTGGGAACAATATCATTATTTTTGGGTCAATGGCCCAAGGCCCACTTCTAGATTGAATACAGTCAGTAATTGTTCCTGGTTGCTCTGTCAGGCCATTGCTATACTATTTACACATCTATTATGGACAAAAACACACTTTGAAACTCCTGAGTTAGTCACTAGAAAGAGTCAAAGTTTCCAAGTTTGAATTATTAACAAATACTAACAAATACTAACAAATACAAACATTAGGGACAAAATAATGACTAGCATTGTTTGAGTTATTTAAAACTTACCACTGCTAGTTTAATTGAAGCTATTCATCTAGTCTGTCAGTATGTCATCTTCAATGGACAAACAGTTTGATAGAAAGCAACTACATGTCTCTAGCCTTCCAAATTAAGGGAATTGCAAGTGAAAAACAAAACAAAATGATAGATGTCTCAGAGACATTTTTAAACAACTCTGAAGTACATGTATATATAGTACTAGTAATTTCAAGCAAAATAAATCTGCAACATCTTAAGATGAATGCAGTTTAAATGTTGACTTACAAAGGGTAAATAATGATTAAAATTCACCTAAATTTATATCACAAAATACACTGTGTATATAAATGATCTTGCATTTTTAAAACCCTGTATATGGTGTCACCACAAATGGAAACAATGTTGCATAAATTAGAGTTGTAAGTTATAGTAAATATTTTGAGACATGCACTAAGTACATGTGTCTGTGTGCAGATAAGGTACTGGTATAAATACTACTCTGATTTGTGACACCTGTCTTGTAATCTTGTTGCCAGGTGTATATCAGAAATTGTAAATATGGTAAAGTGTTTAAAATTAATAAAAATGTGTGTATTCAATATATGAATAAGCATAATAAACACCATGGTAACCACCAATGACCTGACTAAAAAGAAGAGTAACTTTAAGTATTTATTTTCAAGGTGTCAAAATTTGACAAGAAGGGCATATTTTTGTGTTCTCAGTACATTAAACATGATTGCTATTAAAGGTAAGGTATGCATCTAGATTCTTTTTTTTTTTTGGGGGGGGGGGGGTATTTTTATGCAAATGGTTTTATTCTATCAGAAACAAATCTCAATTAAAAACTGCAAAAACACTTTGACCCATCAAAACCTTTGCCTGCAAAAATAAAATAAAAGAACTTTTCAATTCACTAAAAATGTATGCAAACTTTATCTTAATGTTTAAAAGTTTAAAAAAAAATAGTGTATGATTGACATTTCTATAGGGAATATGTCTAGGTAACAAATACATGAAGTGTGGTATGAGTTCTTTGTCTGGCTCAGTGGGTATATTACATTAATACAAAGAAATACATGGTGAGTTAATCCTGAATCAGGAAGTTAAAACACGATCCATATTTACCTATTTATATAAAATAAGGCATAAAAAAATAATTGTGTTTCCCATACCTTTGGCCAATTAAATCTTAATTCAGGTGTAATTATGTAATTATTCAATGTCTGATGGGATAAAATTAATGTCTTCCACTATGCCCTATTTTGAATCTTTGATAAAACATGCATGAAATAGACACTAACCTATTCTATACTGTATCTAGAACCAAAATTGTTTTTTGCTTGGCCTTATACATAAAAACTAGTATTTAAAGGGGTTTAAAGGGTTAAAGAAGTGAAGACATGTAGTTACAAAAAACGATTTATAGAATTCAGATATTGCTAATTGGTTATGACAATGAATAAATATATACAAAACAAAGATCTACTTAATTATTATGGTAGTTGAGAAATGGAACAGAACTCTGAACAGAATACATGTGTATGTACTAATAATGAATGTACCGGTATATTATACATAAGATACAGTCATAGAAATGTTCAAACGGGCTTGAATCTGTCATTTTTAGACTTTTTTTCAGTCAAAATTAAATTTTTAGAGGAGGGTACAAATGGAACTCTTTCCTTTATTACAACTAATCTTTATTCATGTTGTTTGAACCTGTATATAAGGGAAACCTGTCCATAAAAGCCACTTCTACTGGTTCCCTTATGTGGTCTTTATAGACAGGTTTGAACTGTATTGTATAAATGTTCAATGATTTTTTTATATGTACATATTATAATCAGTGTGTGTGTGTGTGTGTGTGTGTGTGTGTGTGTGTGTGTGTGCTAGGCAAATATGATAACAATTTGTAGAGTCCAACCCTTCAAACACACAACAGATAGACTAATTTTACAGAATCACAACAATTTGGTTACTACTTCTCAACAAAACATGTTAGACTTGTGGTAATTTAAGAAAAAACTGCCTCCAAATCAAGATGGAAACTCAAACTCAACTATTCCAAATCATTTATGTTTTAAACTGCATTTATAAGTGTATAAAATTTTGTTTGTGAAGTTTATTTTTGACAAATCGCAAGTTTAATTTGACCAAAAATGGATGTTTGTGAAACAAAGGTGATTAAGTTACATGAATTCCATGATATGTTAAGTGTTTACTCCATAATGTTTGGGATAGAATTGAAAAAAGGTACTGGCTGCCCTTTTACCAACCACTCAGCATTTAGAACTGGAAGTAGCACCTTCCTATGGAGGAGTCCTTAAAACCCAAACCCCTGCGTCATGGTATGCATAGCAAACTGAAGAACCCTTTCTGCACATTTCCTGAGCCTACAATAAAAGTAAAAATTTCTGCCACTTCAGCTTTAGCTGTTGATGCCTTAATATTAGTGAATCTAAAACCCCATTCAATCAAACTAATTTAGTCAAAGGTAATTTAAGGAAGGTTTGAACAACCTAACATAGATAAACTATTATTGTCTGTGCATGGATCTCCTTAACAAAATACACACACACACACCTTTAGACCAGTGATCCCATTAACCAACAAATACACACTGAGGTTTAATTTTGTTTACTTATATTAAAGAAAGCCCTACAAGGAAGTAACCATACTCTTTCAAAAAAAATATTAAAAACTTCCAAATATTTACAGCACAATTTTACTTAGGGTACTCTTATACTTCAACCTTTAGAAAAGTTAAATTCACTAGAGTATCCGTTTACTGTATTTTTGACAGTGAATTATTATAGAAAATATAATAGGCTTGAACAAGAGACCCATGTGCCTTTTTACTCACATGAGGCTGTCATGTGTCTCCTGTAGCAATAAATACAAAATTGAATTAATTACAAGGACCATAAAAGTGTTCTGTAGTGTTGACTTCAATGTCAAAATATTTGCAAAAAAATATTACTTGTCTCAGAGAATGTTTCATCAAAAATATCATTGTATATTTAGAAATAACAACCAGTATAACAGTAGCAAAAGTGCAAACATCAAAAAGGCCTATTTCAGTATTCTTTAGCATCTGTGACCTTGAACTTTAAACCTATGACCTTCATTTATATATGATAAAGATCATTATGCCAATACCTATAATACTTTTGTAGTCTACTCTACATGCCTATACAAAGGTTTAGGTTTCCAGATGATACAAAATCCTATACAAAATCAAAAAGGTTACAATTTTCTAGCTAAATAAATTAACAATTTCAGCATTCTTAGTACTTAGCGACCTTGACCTTTGACCATCTAGTAATTATCTTTTTTCAACAAAATATAAGAAAAAGGTGATGAAAATTGAACTTGATCTATATTTTGTAGACTTAAACAACTAGGTAAAATTTGAAAAAATAATCCTTTGTTCCTAAGTTTAATAATCATCTTGAATCTGGAAACCACTGGGTGATACAATTAAAATCCAGGATATTACAATGTGTGGTGAGTATAAACTGGGACCATACGATGATAGTGAGGTATCATGTTATTTCATAAAATAAACAAATTTTTTAAAGCTTAATCATCATCGTCACCATCGACGTCGTCGTCATCGTCATCATCGTCTTCATCATCATCATAACAATAATCCATACCATCATCATCATCATCATCTTCATCACAATAATCCTTACCACCATCATCATCATCATCCTTTTTATATACATTAAAACATGTTTTATTGTCAAATGCATTGCCCATAAAAATGTACATTATTATAATTATAACAAAAATTCTATTATAAAGAAGTATAACTTAATATAGAAACTATGCCAGCAATTTAATTATAACCTCAAGGGTCATGACCTTTGTCCTGTAGTCATGTGTCTATGTCGAATACCCAGGTATGTTCCTTCCTGTTTGGTCAGAATGTCAATAAACTTTAGATTCTTCATGTAATCCTTCTTCAATTTTTATTTCTAATGATGACTAATGTATCCCGATATTAAAGGAGAACATTTTTTTCTCTCTGGGCTTGTATTGGAACTGATAAAGTATTTAAGATCTATCATAGGTGGCTGAACCTACTTCACCCAGATTTCCATCAACATGTAAAAATATATCAATGAAATAACAATATGGGTAGAGTTTTTGTATTAATTCAATAGGAGTAACATATATACATGCATGTACTTGATATTTCAATAATCACAAACATTTAGCAGTCATTCTGCAGTTGTTGTATCCATTTTAGTAATGGCTCAGAGCACAAGACATTAAGGTCCTTGAATGGGACAAATTCACTGCTGTGGCCCTTGAATGGGACCAATTCACTGCAAGTTTTTCTAGGGTAGTAATGGCTCAGAGCACAAGACATTGAGGTCCTTGAATGGGACCAATTCACGGCTGTGGCCCTTGAATGGGACCAATTCACTGCAAGTTTTTCTAGGGTAGTAATGGCTCAGAGCACAAGACATAGTGGTCCTTGAATGGGACCAATTCACTGCTGAGGCCAATCAATGGGACCAATTCACTGCAAGTTTTTCTAGGGTAGTTATGGCTCAGAGCACAAGACATTGAGGTCCTTGAATGGGACCAATTCACTGCTGAGGTCCTTGAATGGGACCAATTTACTGCTGAGGCCCTTGAATGGGACCAATTCACTGCAAGTTTTTCTAGGGTAGTAATGGCTTAGAACACAAGACATTGAGGTCCTTGAATGGGACCAATTCACTGTTGAGGCCATTCAATGGGACCAATTCACTGCAAGTTTTTCTAGGGTAGTAATGGCTCAGAGCACAAGACATTAAGGCCCTTGAATGGGACCAATTCACTGCTGAGGCCCTTGAATGGGACCAGTTCACTGCAAGGTTTTTCTAGGGTAGTTATGGCTCAGAGCACAAGACATTGAGGTCCTTGAATGGGACTAATTCACTGCTGAGGCCCTTGAATGGGACCAATTCACTGCAAGTTTTTCTAGGGTAGTAATGGCTCAGAGCACAAGACATTGAGGTCCTTGAATGGGACCAATTCACTGCTGAGGCCCTTGAATGGGACCAATACCAGACTTAACAGTAGAAATCGAAATTAGAATTATTAATTCGATCTATTTGTAGAGTTTGTGTATTATTACATTTCATATGTCATTGCAAAACTATTTATACTTTAAACATTCATCAAAAAGTATTGTCAGTCACAGAAAAGAGATTGATATAGAGGGTGATTATAAGATTGTTTGGAGTCACATACAAAACTTGTAAATTCATGACATATATTCAGGATGCAATGTTGTAAAACCAGTTATATCAGAAAAAAAGAAATTTTAAAAATTCAAGAAAAGTAAAGGAGTGGAGTTGAACCAAGTAATGGGATTTTATATGTCAGTTAAATCTTTCAATTACCAATATATCAAAGTGGTCAGTTTAGGGACGTTGATGGCAAAAAAGTGCTTGGGAAAAAACACTGACTTTTGTCAAGGAAACTGGCTTAAACTTTCTCACTTACTCCCAATTGGAATTCGAAACAAACTAGTAAGTGAGAGGCCAAAATATAGGACTGGCAAATTATATAAGAAACAATCACATAAAAGTGTTTGTTTGTTGCTATAAATAAAATCATAGTTCCATTTATTGATAGGTGAAACTGGAAATACAGTCTTTGTACTTATATCAACTGTGCCACATTAAAACATACTACTGTCCAAAACAATACAAGCATTAAAAATACTTAATACATTGTATTTAATTTTTTCAAAAACATAAACATGCTAAAAAAAATAACATTTTTCTTAAAACATAAGTTAAAACAAAATGCATGTCTATCTTTTCCAGAAAGATTAATTGAAAAATTAAGAAAGGTCATTTCTCAAAATGTTTCTTTTAGTTACAAGATGGCAGTTTTTTGTGTAATGTCTGGAAAATACCACTCAAAATAACTCAAAAGAGTTAATGTGCCAGAATAATAAACATTTCATTTTTAAAAAAACAACCATGTGAAGAATATAATTTAGACAAAACAAATTCAAGTGCTATCAGTGTATAATATACAGGTTTAAATGTTACTGAGGTTCTGTTTACAGTTAAAATTTGGTTAACAGAGCACTGTTGTATAAAATGGCTTTATAATTTTGATTTATATACCACAATCAGGAAGTGTTCTATCTAAAACCTACAACAAACAGCCACATTTAATTATAGCAACCATTACACAGTGTAAGGCTAAATAATGTGTTTCTGGTGACATCTCGAAGAAATAGGGTAGTTGTCTTTTTTAAACTCTTTATTATTGTTTTATTTATTTTACTTTGTTTTAATTTATGGTAGTCTCATAAGACAATATAATATATTTTAAACTGACAATAACAGTGATAATGTTGGCCATAAAATATGTTTTGATAGAGTTATTGCATATGTAGAAAATAAACATTTAACTTTTTAGGCCTAAGTATATGTAATGCTAGTTAAAATGTTCTGTCTACAAATTATCCAAAAATATCTTAGATGGATAATATACTCTATATATATTAGGTAACATCCATTTGCAATGAGCATCAACTCAAAGAATGCAAAATGCCCCATCAGGAGTTTTACTGAACTGATAATAACCATAACTTTAGAACTTAAAGTTAAATATCATTATTTTAAAACACCTTTATTAAATCTAATGAAAATCACAAAAGATAAAACTTCAGTATGAGAACAGGCCAATTGATGGATGGATGGATGGATGGATGGATGAATGAATGAATGAATGAATGAATGAATGAATGAATGAATGAATGAATGAATGAATGAATGAATGAATGAATGAATGGATGGATGGATGGATGGATGGATGGATGGATGGATGGATGGGAGGATGGATGGATGGATGGATGGGTGGATGGATGGATGGATGGATGGGCACATTGAGACTAGTTGGTAAGCAAGTGGAAATAAGGCATTAGCCAACTATTCTGCTTTATCAGGGTCATGTGTACATGTCCTTTCTTTGACCATTACTGAAACTCTGTGCTGCATCACTTTACCTTATGTATTTGATTTCCAGGAATTACTGTGACTTCACCCCTATGTGCAATGCTTTAAAACACACTTATCTTATCTAATTTAGTGTTTAGTATCTATCTTTACTCATAAAATTTCTAAGTCTCTATCACTGACCTTTTGTTACAACCTCGTTTAGATTATTTCATTCTCATAGAGGTGCAATGCTGGAGTAGTGGAAGATACTCAAAATTCTAATATTTTGTTGTCAAAAAGTTTCACTATAAATGCCTTAGATCTTAATTTTTTTTTTTATTTTTTTTAATTTAAAAAAGTTTTAAACTTGACCAGTATGCGTCAGTTCAATGATAAAAAATTTTCACAACAATTTTGACCTAGATATTCAAACATAGCTTAAAGGAATACTATAATGTTAACTATGGAACTCTTTACATTAAACATACTGAAACACTGAAAGAATGTTGTCCCAAATCTAACTTTATTAGAGATCAGATTATTTTTCCAATGTAACAGAAAAGATGGAAGAACATACAGGGTCAGATCAGGTTTAAAACTTGGTCCAACTTAATACGGAGTGATCGGCCAACTAAGCTAGCCAAACAACTGTTGATCTGTTTTTCTAACCCCACCCCCACCCCCATTGTAAAGTATGTGGGGAGTCTTGTATCAAAATTCTTTTGAATGGACCTTTACATGACCATAAAACACCACTATTTTCTAAGGTTATACTTGTATAGTAGTATGGGTAACTCAGATTTCAGAGCACACAACTATAGCTTGGGAGATACCTGGTTATATCCCCAGTCTGATTCTCCTTCCTTATGTAGCCATATAGCTACATGGTATAGTGTGTACTATGTACAGGTTCAGAGACGTTATTACCGTCTCACCTTTGGGGTACCTTTTAGGCAAATCAGTAGAGCACTCACTTTACAAACCAGCGACCTGGGTTCGATTCCCAGTGTCAGGGAAAGGGAAATTTTTCGTGTAACTAGCATTTACGTTACACTTTTAACAGTATGGTGACTATTGTGGCTCTAACGATGGTATATGGCAATTGCAACAATATAAAGTCTGCCACAGGGAATTTGGGTGATAAATCCCATGCGGGACAATGGCAATCTCAAGAATAGCATTAGGGGAAAATGTAGTTGTCTAGGTAGCTCAGTTGGTAGAGCAACCCTATACCTACATGAGCAGGTAAAATGCAGGGAATTGAACCTGTGACCTCCCACACTGTAAGAGACTATAGAGTGCTCTTCAAACTGAGCAACCCAAACAAACAGATGCACAAAGCACATGCACATTACCCATGTTGACCAAACAAAATATGAATAAACCTGACATTTGCAAAACAATTTGCTTCCTACTCTATAAAAGATCTATATCAAACAGAGTTCCTAAATTACCAATATATAATGAAGTTTGCAGTATCAGGGATTGAGATTAACAGTGGCCTAGTAGCCCATGGACACCAGAAATTTGTCTGGGCCACCAAAGTTATAAAGATTTTTGTTATGTTTTGCTATTGCAACTTCTCTTCAAATGTGGGTTGGGTCCCTAACTCAAAATATTTAGCTTCATCCCTGAGCTTTCATATTTAAAATCAAAAGTGAAAGTTGAAATCTTATATATAAACATATATATTTATACCTTAATGGCTGCAACCAAATATATACATGGTGTTATCTTCTGACATGTGTTATGATAGTACATGTGGTATAATTCTACTAAACATGTTTTGTTCAAGGAACTTGATATCAGATCAACGACCAACTTCCTAGTATAATAACAAAAACTTTGATTTAAAATGTAAACACTGAAATGTCAATGCTGTATAATAGGGAAACAACTTAAGGTGTCACAAAAACCAGTAAAGCATAAATTAATACAACATGGCATTTATTTATTTATTTGTGTTGGTTCAGAATTGCAAGTCTTTCTTCTAACTGTATGGGTAAAATGACAACAAACGGAATAGCTTTCAGGTTTTTTTATATTTAATAATGGGTGTGTTAAAGGCGTGAAAATTAGTCATGACATAAGTTTGTAGAGGGATTGTTTAAAGCGAAAAATAACCTTTGTGAGATCTTAATTACCTCATATAAGGATCAAAAGATAAACCCAAATTCTAGTAATCGTCTGAAGATTCCGAGAAATTTATAAATTTACCTGGTTTCAGACTTCCTGTTCTGGTGTAAATCTCCTGATACGAAGAAGGAAGCAGCGTGTTGAATAACAACTTTTCAACTGAAGTATTAGTCTAATTATCTTCCCCTGTTTTTAGTGTCTTTGATTATCTTTTTCTGAACACTTGTGTGAATGGTGGAGAGTTTTCGGGTTAATCTGGGGAATACCCAAAGATTACCAATAGGTACTCTGACCTTATTAATTTAGTATTGCTCTTTTCATATGAATGAACAGGATTGGGAAACCAGTAAAATGTAACAGTAAGATAGGAAAAGGGATTGGTCTTGACACGAGTGCGAAAAATCAAGGCACGAGTACTGGATTATAAGTAAAATGTGTGAAAACGACATATTGAAGCCTAAACAGTATATTTTATCATGAAGTTTTACCAGAAATTATTTTCTGAATCTACTTATTTAATTTTACATATATCTTATTTTCTAAATTGACGGATAGCCAGGATAATTACTTAAAATTAACACATAATTATAATAATATTCATATTAAACTAGCAGGTAAAATCTCTCTCTCTCTCTCTCTCTCTCTCATTTATTTATTTATTTATTTTTTTTTATTTATTTATTTATTATTTATTTATTTATTATTATCATTAGTAGTAGTAGTAGTAGTAGAGACGTGTAAACCAAGAGACAGATGTCCCTGTTATTTTTATTATTATTATTATTATTATTATTATTATTATTATTATTCATGATTATTATTATTATTATTATTCATGATTATTATTATTATTGTTGTTGTTGTTATTGTTGTTGCTGCTGCTGTTGTAGTGTCGAGTCGATTGTTTACCAAGATGTCAGTTGGGGAATCCGGGCAAATTTTAGTGCCTAAAATGTTCGTTAAAATTGAAGTCTTAGTAGTTTTGTTTTCTTTTTTAATGTTTGGGAGGTAAAACAAGATGACGTTTGGCCCGCTTTGCTTGAATAAAAATGGTACTCATTAGATCTTTAACAAGAGTGGTTTCTCGACTGAGGCATGTTCAAGACACTTAAAATATAAGTAATGACTTGGTTTTCTTCTTTTTACTTTTAACGGGATTTTATATTGAAACTTTAAACCATCTAAAGAAGAAATTAATGAAACACGTGTAATTAATTAAATAAATATCCCAATTACGAAACATGAAATAATTCATTTGGTTTGGCCTTTTTCGGGAGTTCTTTAAATAGAAATTGGGGACTTTCCATTCAGAAATCGTCTCTAAAATTAGATTTGATTGAAAGGATGTGCTTAATCGGCCATCTTGTAACGCAATCAAAATCACCAATAAACAAATCAAAAAGAGGCAACATGGTACAAAACTGTCGGGAACATTTTCGCATTCAAGTTTATTGCACGCGTAAGAGAATCAGAAACCTGATTTATAACATCTTCCGATGCAGTAAAAGCAGCATAAATATTTATTGAAACCTAAATCGATGCACTAGTTTTTCCAAACCATCTACAGAAAAACAGATTAAGTTTTTTGTTTGTTTGAAGTATACTGCCAGTTTTGTTAAAACAGGTTGATTGGTAGCATCTTACAAAATTGTTATGTTCTAATTTCATATTTTTCATGTAAAGTATTCAAAATTAGAACTTCAATTTTAAATGAACTTTCAAGACCGTCTTAGAGGTAACTTGAATACGAGAAGGTCGAGTCCAAGAACAACTTGAATGTATTATTTTTTTTCACTTTTTGAACAATTCCTAAAACTTCCACATAACCAAATGTCATAAATGTTCGCCTTTTCCTTTTCCCAAAGTTTCATGTCTTTTGAAATATATATTTTTAAATTATCACTTTACTGTAAATTAATGAATTTCAATAAGAATTTGCAATGGTCTTCAATCTATCACATATTCCATCTGAAAAGTATGGTTTTTATTTAATAAAAATATAATAACTCGACTATATTTTGAAGTTGAATAATAGAAGAAAAACTTGAGAAAACTGAAACAAAAAACAGCAAATAACATGACAACACAACAAATCAATGGAATAAGAAACAAGACACAATATTAACACAGAAAACCCATCTTACAGATAACTTGATTAATCATAAAAATGTCAAAATCTGATAATTAAAAAGACTCATGAAATATTGATGGTATTTACATTTAATTATTATTAGCCTGTAAGTTAAATAGTGTATGCTAAATGTTGATCTTTATAACACAACATATAAATTCATAAGAAACTAAACCTCCAAACAGTACAGAAATATAAGGAAAAAATTGAACGAGAAAAACACCCTTCCTGTTTTGCAACATACTGAAGAAACATTCAAGGTTTTACAAAATGGATAAATGGATTCACCTTTTCAGAAAAACACACTACCTGTTTTGTAGCATACTGAAGAAATACATGTAACAACCTAGCTCAAGTACCACATTTTATTTTCAGAAATTCATAATTTTCTGAAACAGATATAATATACGAAAATTCACAATAAACAAAACCAAGTTTTAAATAATAATAATAATATAACCCTAAAGTTGATGATTGGCCTTACTTTACAATTATGAATTAAATTTATTCCAAACCTTGCTATCCCTTTATTTTTCCTTACAATTCTGTTGGTAAAGTTAATTTTGGTTATTAAAGATAACAAAAACAAGCAAAACAATTTAAATCTGTTTGTGTTATAGATGTAATTTGTTTTACAGTTTGTTCTAATCCCTTTGACCTTTAGCGAAGCATTGACCACTACATGTGGTTTTCATTTATCTAGTTTTTTTTTTATAAAATCTAACCTCAAGACGACTGACTAGATAAAGATCTATAATGAATCAGCTTAATGTTTGAGGCCACAGTTTGTTTGAACAGCATTTTCAACCCCCTGTCAATTGTTGTTTGACAGTTTGCAAGCCCATGTCAATTGTTGTTTTAGAATTTTCAACCCCTGTCAATTGTTTGAGAATTTGCAAGCCCCCTGTCAATTGTTGTTTGAGAATTTTGAAGCCCCCTGCCCCTGTCAATTGTTATTTGAGAATTTTCAAGCCCCATTTCAATTGTTGTTTCAGAACTTTCAAACCGCCTGTTAATTGTTGTTTATGGAACATTTTCAAGCCCCTGTTAATTCTTGATTGATGAATATTTAAAAAAAACCTGTCAATTATTGTTTAGGGAAAATTTTCAAGCCCCCTGTCAATTATTGTTTGAGGAATATTTTCAAACCTCCTGTCAGTTGTTGTTTAGGGAACGGTTTCAAGCCCGCTATCAATTGTTGTTTGAGGGATGTTTTCATACCTGTCAATTGTTGTTTAGGGAACATTTTCAAGTCCCTATGAATTCTTGTTTGAGGAGCATTTTAAAGCCTACTGTCAATTCTTGTTTGAGAAATATTTTCAAACCTCCTGTGAATTGTGATTTTGAGGAACATTTTCAGAACAAAAACCTATCTAGTTTAGTATTGAAAGACACAATTTGATGCTTTTGTGAATACACCCTACATTCATATAACTGCCTCTGTCAACTTAGATCTGTCTGGAGCCCAGATGACATGGTTTTATCAAAGTACATTAAGCGAGTTCTTTCTGTTTTGTGTTATTCAGAATGAGTCTAATTGTTCACCTTCTATTTCAGCAGCAACCATTTTCTTTACAGTCATATCGTGTACAGGTAGCCTTAGTGAGGATTTCCATTTCCTTTATATGTAGTCATCCTTAATACAAATTCTTCTTCCCTATCCTCAATTATGATTCTTCTTTTCTCTATGCTCAGATATCTTTACTGATAGTTCCTCTTTTTTGTATGCAGATAGCTTTATTACAATACAGATACATCCCTTTAGGCAGTAAAACAATTGTTCTATTCTGTCTAGGTCATTGTGTTTATTCGTGAAAATTGAAAACATTACTTAAACGCAATGTTTACTTTCGGCTAAATAATGTTAAATAATGGCTCATACCTACGAATCAATAAAATCCGTGTCAAAATCACAATTCGAAAGCATAATAAAAAAACTTTGAAACTAGCAAAATGGGTTAAACACGTGAACTTCCACCACGTAAGACACCCCTAATTGACAACAGTACTTTGGTACTAATCTTTCAAAACAGGTTTCAAAATCAGCAGCTATACATACGATACTAACGGACTTTTAACTTTTTATCTAAGGTAACTGTCATATTATAATTCTTTAATATATCATTCAGAAAAATTAAAACATGACACAACTTTGGATAACAGGGGTCAGTTAGTTAGGGGAATTGGGGTCAACAAAGTCTATGAACTATTATAATAGACTTCTGGTGCCAATGGACATTGGGTCGTTTTAACTTCAGTTACTCTAACATGCATACTATATACTAAGCAATAGTTAAATTTGCATCTCATACACATATTTGTGTTAAATGTTGGCGTATAGACACATAGAATGAATGTGACTTGTAACACGTTGGCGTACTGATTTATAAAAAAACAATTCTTTGTAAAATTATATCCGTAGTAGCATCCGCAAAAATAATGAACAAATATATTATATCAGTCGTATTGGTGTTTGGTTATAAACGGATGATGCAACATTGTAACTATATATGTGCATACTGGCTGTTAAAAACATCTTTTAAACGCAATGTTCAAATTTTCTAAACAATACTAACATAAGTCACCCTGATTGATAAAAGTTTTTAAGTACTTATCATTCAAAATAAGCTTCAAATTCACTAGTCAATACACGCGATACTTACGAACTATTAGTTTTACTATAGCTTAGAGAATTTCATACTTGTATTATACAGTTTGGAATATTTTGAATGAATTCAGAAAATCGAAATATTTGAAACATAACAGAACGTTGGATAACGGGATCAGTTAGTTAGGAAATTAAGTGCCAACACAAGTCATTAACTAGTGCGTTGGATTCCTGGTACCAATGAACATGGGTTTGTTATAAGTTCAGTTACTGAAACATGCCTAATAATATCGAGGAGATTTTAAACTCCCTGAGACTCATCTTACATTTCATATCAATCTTGGCTTTAAGACAAATTTAATGTATAGGAAAAAATGAATGTGACTTGTAACACGTTCACAATCAGACTGTTTATAAAAAATATTTTTCTTGGTACGAGATACAGGATATTTAATCGTTAGTAGCATCCGTCAAAATAATATACAAATATCTTATATCCGTCGTATTGATGTTAGTTTATAAGGTGATGATGCAACAGTGTAAAGTACATACATCTTATGTAACTACATTTTGTATGTGTGTAGTAGTAAAATGAAACAGAAACAGACAGGGTATTGGGTTAAACAGATTACTTCAAAATGTATATATAATTACGCCGTAGCTGAGAAGTTGAGACAATGTATTTTGCACAAAGTGAATGAGACAGGAGATGTTTACCCTTATGGGGCCCTTTTTTAAATGTTTTAAGCTTTTTAGAATTTGATTTGGACATGTACTGGTATGTTTGTTTGATTGTGCAATTACTAAATGTGATTAGCAACTAGAAAGTGAGTAAAATCCGTCAACAATGTTATATCAACACAACTGAACATTTTACTCCAGTGACGAGCTAATTAAGGAGTTTTAATGACCAATGGTCCCAATTTAATGAATATGAAATTCGCTGTGTTCATGTTGCGTTGACTGTGGTTAAGTACGTTTTCCCGTTTTTTCTTATTTTTGAATGCGTAATATTAGCTGGCTTTGAACCAGGTCCCGAAAAAGATAAGCCAGTTTTGTATGACTCAATGTAGCAAGTCTGTAAATGTCCAAACATAAACTTTAATTTCCTAAAAATAAACAAGCACAATAAGAATTAAAGTACAACATTTATAACACTTGAAAGGAAGTTTTCCTTATTAATATAGATAAAGGGAATTTGTTAGAAAACATCCGGAAATTTACGGAAAACACCGAAAAGTAAGTAAATACAGGGTAATTATTTGACAACATCCGCAAAATAAATGAAAATCCCCCAAAAATTACTAACATTGAAGGAAATTATTCGTATTGTTAATGATTGGTGTATGTGAAGCTGATAAAAACCATTTATCTAAAAATATAATATAATCACAGAACAACACGAATTCCAAAACGAGTGTAATACAATAATGTAATTATTAAAAGAGAGAGAGAGAGAGAGAGAGAGAGAGAGAGAGAGAGAGAGAGAGTTAAGTTCCCTAAATAAGTAATAAGAACTTTCGAATAACAATATATTAGACTATATAACGCTTCTTAAATGTTAATTTAAAGTGGATTGGGAGTTAATGTTCTTTGACCATCACGTATACAAACATACTGTTCCATGTCCAGATCCCAATCTAGAAGCAAAGTAAAAACTTTGAAAGTAACAAATTTTGTTAAGTGAAACACGTCAACTTCCAAGAGAGAAGTGAGGCCGGTTGCTCCGGAAGGATAAGCACCTCCTGTTTAGCAAGCTACAACCGCTGCGTGTGTTATCAAAATGTGAAATGAACATGGCACTATGGGACGTCAAATATATCCAGAGCAATCCCGGACACAGAGACATCATACTTATAAACAATACTCTGATGACGGCCATAAAACCCTTTGAGGCCCTGATAAGTTGTTAGTCTCGTAAACTACAGCTCTATCACTTATTCAGTCAAGGGTATCACGAATTTCTTTATCTAGACACATGTGTATGTTAATTTTGTAATGAGATGAAATATTTTTGGTTATGTTTCACATTATTATTAAATCTGATAAAATAAAATAAGGTTTTATAGGACAACCGTTGAATCCAGATGATGCGTATTTCGTTGTATACGTAAATGCTTTAGCGTCAATAATTTTCTCTTCTGATTGAAACATCTGAACTCTGTTAAAATATATATAAATCCATGTACAAATCACAATTTCAAATCTAAAGTAAAAATTTCGAAGCTTGCAAATTAAATAAGACATGTGAACCGTGGAATAGAGTCTGGGTGCTCTGGAAGTGTAAGCACGTATTGTTCACTTAACTAGACCCGTCATGTGTGTAATCAAAACCATGTTTTTCCTCACTGAAAAAAGTGATCGGAGTATAGAGAATACATGCGTACACACCACGTGGCGACACGTTAAATATCAAACATAATTGCCACTAACACACGTTTAAATGTTTACGCCAAAAGTTCCTTCCAGATTTTAGAGATTTTCGACTTCATATTGGATGGGCAACAGGAACTTGGAACTTAATCATGTACATAACAATGATCATTTCAACCAATAACGATAAATAAACGGATGGAGTAAGAATACAGGATAGACATAACTTTATCATGAGAAAAATGGTTTTAACTCAATAAAATATACATGTCCATCTCCTTTCTATTGTTGTCCTAATACATTCTATGGAATGTAGATAAATCCATTCGTAGGTGAAAACTTTCTACCGGTACTCTGAAAGAAAACCTAAGAATACGAAACAAAATCTAAACTAAGTAAATAACAATACAAGATTATTTTACTGATTATAATACTCCCAATTTGACCCAAGATGTCATAACCCTGCATATACTAGAACTAATTTTACGAAACATGAAGTTCTTTCCAACCATAGGGGAGTTCTCGAGTCTTTCGGTATCAATCTTAAAGAGGAAGATCTTGATCTTCCTTATTTGTATTGGATTCCTAAACTCCATAAAAATCCATACAAGGAAAGATATATAGCAGGCTCATCTAAATGTGCTACTAAATCATTATCGGTAACTCTAACACAAATTTTGACAATCGTCAAAGATGGTCTTCAGTCTTATTCAGAAAAAGTATATTCTACATTTGGAATCAACCAAATGTGGATTCTCAAAAATTCTAAAGAATTACTTTAACATCTTGCTTCTAATACTTTATCTTAAGTCAAAAGTATAAAAACATTTGATTTTTCTACACTATACACCACTATCCCTCATTCTAAATTGAAAGAACGTC
Organism: Anadara kagoshimensis; assembly: GCA_021292105.1. NCBI lineage: Eukaryota > Metazoa > Mollusca > Bivalvia > Arcoida > Arcidae > Anadara > Anadara kagoshimensis. The sequence goes on from CM037864.1 coordinate 44,749,103, forward strand.
TTAAAGAAATTATTCACTTGTCTTTCTTTTACAAAAACGGTAAGCCAAGATACAAATACCTGGTGCTGAACAGGGATTCTGGTTATTTTGTCAAGCATAATAGGGATTCCAAACAAAAATATACTGAAGATACCATCAACAAAATGTTGGAGTTTTTGATACATAACATATTTGTTGTGTTTGGTAAAATAGTTTTTCAACAAACAATCGGTATACCAATGGGTGAAAACTGTGCACCATTGCTTGCTGATTTGTTTTTTTATTCTTATGAAGCAGAATTTATGCAGAACCTTGTTAAATCTGGAGAAAAGACTGTCGCCAAATCATTCAACTCAACATACAGATATATAGATGACGTTCTGTCCCTTAACAATCCTAATTGGATTAATTTGGAGACTATGTAAATGTCATCTATCCTAGTGAGCTTGAAATAACAGACACGACTAATTCCTCAAGTCCTGCTTCATATTTAGACTTATACCTGAATTATGACGCACACGAAAGGCTACATTTGAAACTTCATGACAAACGTGACGACTTCAATTTTTCTAATGTCAACTTTCCTTTTTTATGCAGCAATATACCTGCTTCCCCTGCTTATGGTGTATTTGTTTCCCAATTAATACGCTATGGTAGAGCTTGTTTCCACTACGGGGACTTTGTACAACGAAATAGTCTGCTTGCAAATAAATTGTTGACTCAGGTGATTGCAAGGCTAGGCTTATCAAGGCCCTCAAAAAGTTTTATGGCCGTCATCACAGTATTGTTGATAAGTTTGATGTCTCTGTGTCCAGGATTGCCCTGGATATATTTGACGTTTCATAGTTCCATGTTCCTTTCACATAATTTTGATTGCAAACGTGGCGGATGTAGCTAGCTAAACAGGAGGTGCTTACCCTTTCGGAGCACCCGGCCTCACTTCCCTGGTGGAAGTTCACGTGTCTAACCTAACTTGTCAGTTCCAAAGTTTTTACTTTGCTTCTATATTGTGATTCGGACATGGATTAGTATGTTTGTTTTTGATTATTAATTAGTAGGGTCATTAAAAGATTAAAGGTAGTTATCACAGTATTTTTGATAAGTTTGATGCCTCTGTGCCCAGGATTGCCCTGGATATATTTGACTTCCCAAAGTTCCATGTTCCTTTCAATTACACACGTGGCATGTGGAGCTATCTAAACAGAAGTGATTACCCTTCAGGAGCACCCGGCGTCACTTCCTTGGTTGAAGTTCACGTTATTTACCTGACTTGTCAGTTTCAAATTTTTTAATTTGTTCTGGATTGTGACTCGGGCATGGACTATATTTTTTGACAAATAAATTTTGTACAATGGTTACTTGTCTATGTCCATATTAAAATCCAAAAACAAATCCCTCCACCAGGGAAGTGAGACCGGGTACTCTGGAAATTTAAGCATCTATTGTTTAGTTACCTATACCCATCAGGTGTGTATCCAAAATAAGAATGAAAACAAAACACGGAACTGAGGGACATGAAATATATCCAGGGTATATTTTGGATATAGAGATATCATGCTTATCAACAATATTGTAATGACGGTCATAAAACATTTTGAGGGTATTGATCGTAATACGATATAGCAACCCCAGGCTTATCAAGCCTTATTAAAATGTTATGACCGTCATCATAATATTGTTGATAATTATGAAAAATACTAATTATATATTTGACTTTGTAATCTTGTAAAAGGTGTGGTCGATGTAGCTAGCTAAATAAGAGGTGCTTAACCTTCCAGAGCACCCAGCCTCACTTCCATGATGGAAGTTAACGTATTAACCTTACTTGTCAGTTTCAAAGTTTTTACTTCTCTCTTGGATTGTTAATTGTACATGGGTTAATATGTTTATTTTTGGTTGATACATTACATTGTTCACACAAATAAAACAGAAAGGTCTCATTGAGACTCAAAAACTTCAGCAAATCTAAATGTTTGACGATCAGCATATAGACTATGCTATTAACATCGGGTACAACATTTGCAAGACACACAGTACAGACCTGTCGAAAGTTTAACAATGAATCAACGAAAAAAAACCGAAGCTCGGCTACTACGTGCCCGAGATACGGAAAACAAGCAACCGAACAAACCTTAATAGACCGATAGAACCTGCCGAGATGTTGAGACATAGGAGGGACCGAGATTAACTCCAATTCGGCACCACTATTCGTTAGCTTAGTGTTAAACTTTCGACGGGCCTGTACTGTAGTATTTATATATCTACCTATGCTCACAGAATATGTGTTTGTAAACATAGCAGTTGTAAAACATGCATTTTAGCACTCAGCATCTTTACACATGGTATTTGACACAAAATCGATGTTAGTAATAAAGAGACCAGTAGGATACTTAACGCACGATATTACCCATTATAAATACATATAAAACAACCATTCATATAGAACTGTTTTAAATTGATTCCAAGACCCTTGAATACAAAAGATGTGTAATTAAAGAGTTATTCAAAGGTATATCATAACAACTAAACAGTCAATACGCTACTTGCGTTGTAGAACACATGATTACGACTCAATATATTTATTTAAAATCTCTTTTTGAAACGCAAAAATATTTTTGATATTATTACAATTTGCAATTGATCTTTAGAAATGTAACACAACACACTGCATGTACATGTATGTTCTTATTAACATCCATAGTTTTATTTCAAGGATTAATACATGTATATACACATGTTAATGTATTGCGTGAGTTTCCTTACATATGTTAATGTATTCCGTCAGTGATCCTTAAGTGATTCCTAATACATGTATATTTTTATTATTATAACTTTCTTTTATAAGCTCAATTATTATCACGAATATTGAATAGGGATTATAAATCCAAGTCAGTTATAACTACACTTAACCAGCATTATGCACTATATATTCATGTGCAATGATATCTTAGCTATTAAATAAACGTAGGTTTCAAATATCTCGTTAGAAGAAACCGTATTTGAACATACGCAGAGCTGGACAAAAGTAATTTCATTGTATGATCGGATTCTCCCAGGGTTTGATCACCCTGCACACAATCTACCACTTCAGGAGCGGAGATAATCGATGAATGATTGAATTCAAATGCATGTTAATTGAAGTTTTAATAGTTTATTTGTTTTGTTTTGGTACATCTTTGAAATTCGACTCTTTTCCAGGATAATGCTTTTTGTTGTAAGGTACATCAACAGGAAATAGTTCAAATTAAGTCTTATACAACGCCAAATATTTGTGTCACATGTTCGAACAGAAACATCAATTGGAAATCAAAATCTATGAAATTAATGCTGTAGAAATTAACAACTAACTAATTAATTTCATCAAGTGTGATGATATGAGCTATGTTAGAGTGTAGTCAATTGTTCTGTTTTTATCCATTTCATGGCTAAATTCTTACATCTTTTGAAACGTTTTTGTTGTGAGTTTTAATTTGAAATTAATTCGTATCATTTGAATGGCTGAAGCAATTGACAACTATTGCAAAATCTAATACAAAATCTATAAATAAGTCAGAATCACTGAATGGTTTGGGTTGAAAAGTTGTATCTTTTGTCAGATAAAAGTAGTGTTTTCATTGGCTGCTTAGGCATCTACTCAACTTACATCAATACACATTTAGTCTTTAATATCCAATAACAAAAAGTAAACTTGAAATCAGCAAATATATATATTAACACATTGATATGAAGTGTGTTTATTAAGTGCTTCAATATAGATACCCAATACACACGGAGGGACTATAAAAAAATCTATATCTCAGCCAAACACGACAGTTCAAGGTTAATTAGAGCAGATACAGCCTTACCTTAGTTCTAAAGCGGAATTACTTCAAATTAAAATCTCAGCATTTTGTGGTAAGTATTAAGTTTTCTTTATTCAAACGTAATTTTTTTTATATTAAGATATTGGATGTGTTTTTGTCTTTTTGTCTTTGTCTTTTAAATTTAAATTCAGTAATATATTTTTAAATATACATAGAAGTTGGGAGTAAGAAGTAATTTGCTGCTCGGATGCTATATATTAATGTTTAACGATATTTTTATCTGTGGTTTTATATTTTCCTTTTTGTATTTGATAAATTGTTACAAATGGACTGCCACACGGTTGTGTAAAAGTCTATTATTAAATTCATTTTTTTGGTAATTGATATGTTCCCTTGCAAAGTTCTCTTAAAACGGACTATTATTTCTGAGACCTGACAGTTGGACCAAATAGAGAATTCCAGTTATTCGAAGCGTGATTAATTTAATCAGTGATTAAAACAAATTGAAAACACCAAGAAAAAGTAACATATCTTTATTGATACAACAGTTATAAAACATTTTGTTTCAATTTGATGAAATTCTATTCGCTTTTGTGATTTCAACAAATATTCGCAAAATATTTGATATAATGCAAAACTAAATTTTGACTAATCAATTGATTAACCTTATCAAGCTTCGAACAACTGGGTCCAGGAATTATCTAAGACATTTGTTAAAAACATCTTTCTTAATTTGATACCTTGATTAACACGCGATAACACAAGATATAGGACAATATATTTACATAAAGTGAGACGTCCCGTGAAGATACTTATACATATACAATAGATTTATATAAAGTGAGTTAAATGGGTTTATACGTCACTTACTATGAATATGTCACTTACTATGAAAACCAAGATGTATTTTATTTCTTGATGGTTTATTTCTTAAACGTAAATGGAATTGGGACAAACTGAGTGAGTGAGAGTATTCAATTAAACTAAACAAAAATTTCAATCTATTTGTACTCAGATTATAATTAGCATACTAGTTTATTGCTTCAATCAAATTTCAATGACTCGAAAACATCCTTGCAAAATCAAACATATATACACATATTACAAAACCTGATTAAACTAAAATTGAAAGTGCATGTCAGTTTTTTTGTCAACAAAATGCAAGTGAAGCCACTTGCACGATAGAACGTGTAAAGAGCTTTTGATAGACAACATATTTGTATGTACCAATGCTCGCAGATCTGTTTCTTTATTCGTATGAAGTAGATTTGAATACAAATCATTCAACCCAAATACATAGATGGCGTTTGGTGACTTTGCATATGCCATCTTATCTTATCTTTTGATCGATAGTTCTTCGAATTGTCATAAACTACATTCAACAACCAGAAAGGTCAAAAACGTAGCTGCACGTAAATGATCTTCTCGACCGAATCACGAGTGACTTTGTTCCCACTATTCTGACTTTCGTGAATGATGTCTTTGTCTTAATATACATGTGTATTATGTAAAATATTTGAACAATATTAATAAAAAAGAGCATCTTTCCACTACAGAAATTTTATACAACGAAACAAGCTGCCTACAAAAACTGTTGACTCAGGGATATTGCAAGCGTAGGTTTATCAGAGCTCAAGTTTTATGGCCGTCATTACAATTGTTGTTAAATATTATGTTTCTGTATCCAAAATTATCCTGGATATATTTTTGACGTCCCATATCTTCATGTTTCTTTCATTGTCAATTTGACTACACACGTGGCAAGTGAAGCTAACTAAACAGAATATGATTATCTCACTTCTATGATGATAGATCAAATGTGTAACTTAATATGAATACGTTTTTCGGTTTTGTAATGTTGATACAAACAATTTTATACGTGTAAGTACATTGTTTTTGCTGTCCGTCCGAAGTGGGTAGTTTGATGAAAAGACATAGTAGTATTACATGTAATTCATTTATACAACCATGATGGTGTGAATATGTGCAGTACAGATATGTCGTTTATATTGCTATGCAGGTATTGCTTAGTAAACAGACTTTATGTATACAAACTAACCAAAACAATCTTATTTCTCGTATAACAAATTGGTTAGATTTTAAAAAAATATATATGACCGGATACCTTTGTCAATTTTGTCCGCCCCCCCCCCCCAACTGCAAATTATTATCGGTGTTTAATTAATTATCAATCTCGTTAGCTGCTTTAACAGTTTATTGTGACGTCCTCTTGGTGTTTGGTTACACATTTTTGCAAAGACAAAATATGAGTGTATTTTCATGCAGTTTTACATACTCTGTAGAATAACCTGTTTTTTGAAATGCGAACGCATTGAAATAAAAAAAGAAACTTATTTCACGCATGGAAATAAAAAACAAACTTCATTAATTCTTTTGACGATATATATTGCTGATTATTTGAAAATATGGAGACGTGAATATTTGATTCAATATATTAATATTCCAAAACATAAAATTCAATTCCGCAATTACTACATGTTATTAGTGTGATCCGATTACACGTGTTGCCGGAGAATTCAATCTTTTTATGGCATGATTACATCTCTATCCAATATATAAATAATTAATTTCTGGTTTTATTTCATAAACACATTATTTATTTGCTTCCTCTTAAATTGTCCATTAGTATATTAATACAAATTGATATGTGAGATGAAATCGCAACATGCACAAATGTAATGTAGTCAAAATGAAAAAAACTGGCATACACGATATCTGATACACTTTGTTCTGCTTTCAGTCTACGAAATTTTTATTACTAAAACTGTTTACATTTTGCAGCACTAGACAGCCTTTTCGGAATTAAATTCCTTAACTGTAGTACTTGGACCCAAAATTGTGGAAATCTAAATATTTGAAGATAATTAAATGATAAAAATAGAGGTTCAAAAATGTACTTTACCAATTCCACCAAAGTCAATACTATTTAGAACGATGGAACATGGTAAGGTTTAGAAGAATACTTTTAATAAAATTAAAGAAGCAGAAAGTTTTTATGAACAACTTGAGCAATCAAATACAAAGTATAAAACCAATATGACTTACAAAGTATCCTCTATATACATGTATAAAGACTGCTCTGTTACAAACAGATGTTAGCAGTGTAACGTGCTACTTTTGGCTTTGAATGAAAATATGCATTTAAAAAAATAGAATTTTCATGTGCTACTTTTGAATGCATTATTTCATAAAAATATGACAGTAGAATAGAAACAATACGATCGAAGCATAAATTATAAACAATGAAAGTTTAAATAATTTAAAAACAATAAAACCAATAATTTGATATGCGATATATTTTATATCCCAATTTTTCAGCTGCCAGTATATTAAAACAAAGTAAAATATAATGAACAATACACTATCGATTTTAAATTGCCATTATTTTAGTTACTGTTGTGCTAAAGCAATTGCTTCATTTATAATTGAAATTTAAATCAGATGGAATTGAAGAAACGAAAGGAAAAACAAAAATAATTAAAATGATAAATTATCCCATAATGGTTTTATTATAAAAACTAAATGTTGTTGCTAAGAGATATTTTCATATATTATTTTACTTTATGGACATAAAGACGCAAAAATCCATATTAACAATTAAATTATAAAATGTTTTCCTATTTTGATATTCCATAAAGTGATACAATGCGTCTGGCTTTACTTTTATTTCAAAAGACAATTCTTTGCGGAGCTCTAAAATAAAAAATAAAAAACAAATCTGAATATTTAATTTTATCGATGCAAAAACCAATCTGATTAATACCGATTTTAAAATGATTTTTCTTAGTAATAATAATAATAATATTAATAATAATAATAATACACGTATATTTTTAAACTTTTAAGGATAGCATATACATTGAACATGTATGGATTTTTATCATTGTTTGGTAAAAAGCTTTTTTTAGTTGCTCTTACTGTGCTTATATTTTGTGCTATTATTTGTTTCACAATATTTTACTTTGTGCTATTATTTTTTCTTTGTGCTATACATTAAATGTATGTGTTGTCATATATTATATATGTATGTAAAATGTAATATATATTAATTGTACATTTTGTATTTATTATTTATATCATTTTAAAAGTTCAATAGAGCTTATGTTCCTTATTGTAATCACTTCGAATTAAATAAAAATATTTGTAATTGTATACCGTGTTGTGTCCCTGACTGTGACTGTGTTTGTTGCTGCATGTTTTCAACTATACACACTTTTTTCTGCTATATAATACTAAAGTTTAAAAAATGATTAAGGATTTCTGTCTTGTGACCAGTTTCTTTTATGGAGGGGGTTCAGAAAATCTTCAAAACTTTTACTATAATTTTTTAATTCCCATTCCCTGTCAATGCTAATTGACTAACAGATCTAGGGACGTAGTTCTTTGCTCTAAAAGAACAATTACATGTATTGAATACCAACCTACTAGATAAATAACATCCATCAATCAGTATTACCTTCTCCATAGTTTTGGTTCACCAAACATTTTTTATGTATATCCGTCATCCTTATCGCATTATTTATTCCCAAAAAGTGTTTTTCACTAATATGTTTCTTCACTTCACTAGGGCATTGCTTTATTATATCCTGAAATTGCTGCATCAAGTTTTTATTTGTGTAATAGGTTTTCTAGACGGATGTTTCCCACTAAGGCTTCAAGCTGAATAGATTACTTTATTTCAATCATTCATTTTTAATCTTCTATAGCTTGGTTATCAAAACTAATTAATAACAAAAAACACGTTAAGCCGCCTGCGTTTTACGTCAGGTGTATTAATATTTTTCTATGATCTTTGTAGAAACATGGTAGAAATTAGATTTATTGAGAATATTGTTGTTTGTGTTTTGTATTTTTCCTAAATACTGATATATACTAGGTATCAAACAGTCTGGTTAATTAAAAATACTTCGTAAGAGCCGTACACATGTGTCTGGGAAAGTGTAATATAACCTTTGATATTTTATGCTGACGTGCTAATATCAGTGATAGAGGCGAGATATGGCTAGATCTGCCGTGTAAGTCCATGATATCATAAACATCCCGGGATGATAATCCATATGTATTACATATTATATCAGTTTTAATTTTACAGCACTAGACGACCGTTTCGGAATACAATTCCTCATTAGTAGTGCTTGGACCAAAATTATGAATCAAAATTATTTTGAAGATGTTGAAAAGCTACCCAAAGGACCAAAATATATTTTACCAAATTTAGCTAAGAAAATACTTTGCATGAGGGAGTATACCTTAGTTTTTGAGAAATTTCAAATTTTAACTTGCAGGAAATTAAGACGATAATAGTATACCTCTGACAATAATACGAAACAATTGTAATAAATAGCTTAACACATGTCACTAGATAGTTTCAATGAAACCAAAACACAAATCTATGTTGAAGAACAAGGCATTATATAGGCTAAACAAATTCTCTTTACCACACTTTAATAATTGTAACTGTCATATACAAGTAATTTCTAGAAATTACTTCATTTTGACTACACAAGTTTCCGTTGCACGTCGAGAGATAGAAAGAAGGCCATTGGAGTGGTAGGTTATGACTTTAATATTATATGAAATACTACATTTGAAGACTTACTAGACGGAAACGAAGCAAGTTAACAATTTGATTGATCATTCTTGCTTTTCGATTGCAATAAGTCCAGTTGAATGCATTTAAGATTTAGTAAATAACTTATTACCCATATAGAATGTCTTCTTATACTTTATATCGTGTAAAAGTATAAAGACATTTGATTTTTCTACACTCTACACCACTATCCCTCATTCTAAATCGAAAGAACGTCTTAGATAAATTATTCACTTGTCATTCTTTTACAAAAAAGTAAGCCACGATACAAATATCTGGTGCTGAACAGGGATTCTGATTATTTTGTCAAGCATCATACGGATTCCAAACAAAAATATACTGAAGATACGATCAACAAAATGTTGGCGTTTTTGATAGACACTAAATATAGTATCAATAATTTTGGTTATTGCCATGTACATGGTTGTGTATTTATTCTGATTATCAGTGATGCTAAGATAAACAGATTTAAATTTTGATTACAAACGAAAACTCTATAGAACATATTGTTATGTTCCATTCACAGCATCTGCTTGTTACGTAATTTGTTACGTTATTTAACGTATTTATTTGAAAGCTGTAAAGAGTTGTCATATTCCCAAGAGCATCTGCTTACAATTTGTACCCAGTAACTTTTTCCTTGAAAGGAATTAGCATTATAAATTTAAAATCAATTAAAAAAGTTAATTACAAGTAATGGTAATCCTTTATCCAAGTACCAGGCTTTACACAGGTAAAACTACAGTTATTTTGATGCTACAATTCAAGTCATAGAAGGTAATTTTGAAAACATAGCACGTCTGTTGTACTACTAAGTCACAAAAGCAAATGATAAAAATCAAACATACTAATCTATCCAGAAGCAAAATAAAACCTTAGACACACCAGGGAAGCGGGACCAGGTGCTCCGGAAGGGTAAGCACGTCCTGTTTAGCTAGCTACAACCGCCACGCGTGTAATCAAAATTGTGCGAAAGGAACATTGAATTATGGGACGTCAAATATATCCAGGGCAATTCTGGATAAGAGACATCAAACTTATCAACAATACTGTGATGACGACCATAAAATTTTTGAGAGCCTTGATAACCCTAGGCTTGCAATATCCCTGAGTCAACAACTTAGTTGCAATTGGCCTGCTTCGTTGTACACAAAGTCCCTGTAGTGGAAACAAGCTCTACCATAGCGTATTAATTGGGATACAAATACACCATAAGCAGGATAAGCAGGTATATTCCTGCATAAAAGGAAAGTTGACAATAGAAAAATTAAGTTAATCACTTTTGTCATAAATTTTCAAATGTAGCCTTTCTTATAAATTTTAAAGAGAGTCGATTTTGTGGGATAGTAGTACTACATACGTCATATAACACATCTATCAGTAACAATACCACTTTAGAAATCGACCTAGTAAATTTTAAAACATATAATTTGGACTTTCATCAATTTTGGATAAATACTATACAGTTAATAAATACGTAAAAATAATAACCATTGCATGTTCGATATCGCCAAGGCAAAGTACCAATAAAATTATAATGCTAAAAGTTTCTAAAACATTTTTCATGTACCGTAGCATAGAACCAATTATTACCTTGACGTAAAGAAAGGTAAATTAAAGTTTTAAGTCCGAAATAATCATTAGCAAGATTTGTTTAATTAAACTCTGTAAGTAAACTTTAGTAAGATAATTGGTAAATTGGATAAATGTAAATAAATACAAATACTGTGTGGAAGGTCGCCAGGTTAAATACAGGTGACTACTACCATCCACGAGTTTCTCAACTTTTATAAGCTAGTAATTATCCAATTGATAATTCAACAAATTACTAGAGACTATTGGCATTTTCACATGTAGTTTTACAAAACTATATAGTTTCATTTGAAATTTTTTGTTATTTGATAAAATATTGTAATTTTTATGCTAATTTGGAACTTTTCCCTTTTTTGTAAAAATGTATAACTTTTTAAAGTAATCCGCAAAATGCGTTTTAAAATGAAGGCAAAACTTAAGTTTTACGAAATGCTAGTAAATGCTAGTATATGAGCCATCAAAATTATTTTTTTTAAATTAAACCCTTCACTTTTCTTGATACATTGGTTTGCCTTAACCTATTCTAAAATGATATGAAACTGATATACGTATTGGTATCATTGTATCTTGTATTTTACATGGTTTCATTTTGATCCATATGAACCACAATGGTTGCTAAATTCGAATGCTTCTACATGAATATGCTAGGTAAACATTTTTCGAAAAGTAAAACAAATGGATCTGTAGCTTACAATACATCATTTTAAAGGGTTGTTACTGAATGACATCATCTATCATGCTTCAAATAGACAATAAAGAATAAAGAAATCAGCTAATACATGTATACATGTTCTAGATAAACATCATACGTCTTCGATGGACGTTATTTCATCGGCATGTAAACCTTCAGTATACTTGCCAATACACATGCATTTCACGGTTGGATAAACTAGATTGATGTGAAATTGACGCAGCATGAAATGTGAAATTAGAAAACATTTTAAAATTGAAATTTAAAAAACCGCTTAATCCATTAAGGTGTGTTTAGTGAAAATATTTCAGTTATTTATTAATATTGTTATAGTTTTAATATAATTTACAGCATTACTCTATTTTAAACGCTTGGATATCAGCATGCTTTTAGAAATCACCTTTAGAAACATGCACAGCATGTGCATTGATAAAGTATATGGGACATGAGCCGTGACACCTTCTAATGACTCGATATTGCAGACAGGGAATACAAAACTCTGTAGCTGTGACAAAGCCATATTGTATGCATTACATGTATCCAATGGCAGAATCTGCTATGATATTACAGATTAATAACAAAGATAAGACGTTGATTATTTCTCTAGTATAATATAAAATACGTTGCACTCCCTATACACAGAACTATTGCTTGCATAAACGGCAGGATATCCCCATTACTATAGTAACTATTTCATTGTCTTTTTATCAAACATATCTAATTTATCTACGCCAAGATTTTATTCCTGTAATATTAAAACCGACTTCTTGTTACTCAGCAAAATATTTACATAATGTACAGAGTTATTGTATTCTTTTTGATATTGAATCTTCAGATGTTGGATAGAACAATTACTGATATGATAATTGGTATAAATATTCATACGCGTTTTCTTATACTTGTGCATATATTATTCTTTGAAACAAGTTTAAGCACTATGTATATCAGTTGATTATATATTCATTTCTAGCATGTCATCAAATAAAATATAAAAAGGTTGTAATATAGTATTGTATTCCAGTAGAATATACAATTATTCATGCGTTGAAAGGTTTCTGTACACCTCCATAAAATAAAGTGTAGTCAAGACAGACATGTTCTAAGACGAAATATGCTGACAATGGCTGTATGCAAAAAATGAAGAAAAAAATGATTATCAGACAAAAAGTGAATGGATTTGGATAACGCTTTTCAATTAAATAATTGAATAATTAATCTCTGATAACAGATTTACAATATTTATATTCGTAACGACTGTATTATAGAAGAAAAAAACAGACTTTGAACGCTAAAACAACAAAAGATACGCTTTCATCACATCAGGTCTATAATGTTCTTACTATGCTTAAATATCCTATGTTCAAAATGTCTTTTCATGTTATTTCTTAGACCTTTTATCACTCAGGTACAAATACATTGTAATGATCTTCTCTTCTTTCACATTTTAATACAAAATGTATAGCAAACTGTTTTCTAGATTAATCACAAAGATAGAGACATTAAAAACTAAACATCTGATAACAAATCGCGTCACAAACGAATTGGTTCTTTGGCATATCGAAGGAATTCGTTCTCTGACCTTAAATGCCGGGGAATACTTTCATACTCAAATATAAAACCAAACAAGACTTACGAATCTTATTGCGTTTACATTTTTTTCAACAATGATCCATTGTAATGTTGTAGGGGACATCATGACACAAACAACTTATACCACAACCTAAACTAAACTGCTTTTCATTCTCTGTTCCCTTAGCTAACCATAAAGAATAGAAACATTCGAAGTAAAACGTCATAAGGATTAATTTTAAAATTAAAACATCACAGCTTTATTTGTGTAATTCTATAATTATGTTAGAATGTTTTCAATTTTCCTCCAGTTGTTCATTGGATAATCATATAGAAGACATTAATGAGGAACCCTTGCGGTTGCAGTTGGTCACCTGTTACATCTGTCTGACCGGTTACAAACAATAACTAAAACACAATGACAATAACTGTATAAAAAGTTTTGTCACCCTTCAAAGACATTTCTCGCATAGTGATTGGTTAACTTGCCGGGGTACATAGAACTATGTTCGGAAATCTGCCGGGGTACATAAACGCACGCGACGTTTAGTGGTAAAAGGGAAGTACACGTACATTGCGGACGTATAATGACGGTAAACAAACATGGCGACAACATACTTAGCCACCTACAATACCACATCGTTGTTAAACAGACCAAACTATTACTGCTTTGAAGGGTGACAAAAACGTTATACAGGGTTTTGGTAGGCTACACAGCCCCATGTATCCTGTCAAAGAACAATGTATCTAGATCTTTGACAGGATACATGGGGCCGTGTAGCCTACCAAAACCCTGTATATCTTATAATATACATAAAAGAATCAATTGCAAACCTACTAATCAATGTTCCTATTACAATCCTAAAACAAAGTAAAAACTTTGATAGCAAAATTGAGCTAAACACATAAATTTTCACAAGGTAATAATACGCATCTCCTGTTTAGCTAGCTACACCGGTCACATGTGTAATCAAAATTAGAAATAACAAGAAACAAGGAACTACATGTACTGGACGTCAAATATATCCAGGGTAATTTTGGATACTTTGCATGTTCAGGATTTGTATCTTGGCTGATCGTTCTTTGTCATAGAATGCCATATGAATAATTTGTTTTAGACGGGTTTTTTAATTAAGTAGAACGTAGAATAGCATTGTAAAATGCAGAAAAATCAAAAGGTTTTGATATCTTTACACGCGATAAAGTATAAGAAGCAAGATGTTTAAATGATTCTTTAGATTCTATTAGAATACTCATTTGGTTGATGCCAAATGTGGTATAAACACAAATATACCTATCATATAAAAATATGCTTGTTTAATAAAACATAAATATCACTCAAATAGTTTTATCAAAGCTGTTGATAAAGCAATCAGGTAACTGTGACATTTTTCGTTAGTTTCAGCGCTGATCTAAAGTATTTAATCCACATATCAATCTTGTGTCTTATGTCTGCTGTCATATGTTTTTGGTTGATACAGCTATTGTCTAAGACATGTTAGCTAACTACAGCACATGTTTTTATACCAATCTAATTCTAACTCTAATGTATAATATGTTTAACATGTAGTTTGTTATTCAGTTACCGGTTATATATCATTTATTTTCATGTTAATTGGCATTAATGATTACCACTGAAAACCCGTTTTCCTACATTAATCACCAATTCTACAATATTCAAAATTAACAAGCTAATTTTTATCAATTAAAATTAAGACATGTAAAATAAAACTGTGTTTGTGTAATACTGAATGTTTTAATGTTTCCCCGGTGGTTTATTGGATAATCAATTGGATAATCAATAGCTTATACAAGTCATTAATGAAGAACTCATGGTAGGTAGTCGTCAAGTAGATGTGTTTTATCTTGCTTACCTGTTTCAAAAAGTATGGAAGCGCTTCTATGCAAATTAAAAAATGATAAAGATCGATATATCGCGTATTACAGCCATACAAGACAGTTAATTTTAATTTAATGTCTTAGAATGAAAACCTAATGCCCCTGCTCTTCGGATTACTATTTCTGTGGAAGTGAAATATGCTTTATATCTATATAAATTGCAATAAACTTCTATAAAGTTTGATATTGTCCACAATCCTAGTAGTGGTAACTTATACTCCGTGCAATAATACTCTAAGCTAATCGTGGATGCGCATGACAATTTCCTTTTACGAATAGGCCTCAGTACGTGAAAAATATCAATTTTTGTTCGGGCTTGTTGGAATTTACGATGGAAAACTGCATATTCACTGTAACAAAAATAGCTATTTGGACAGCAAATGCAGCGAAGTCATTTTAGCTGGCTAGAAAGCTCTTCCGTACAGAATTCATAGTGAAGTACAGATATCCAATTATCATGAATACTTATGCTTGCAGAGTTTAATTATACAAATCTGTTAATCGTTAATGCAGACCTAAAACTTTAATTTACTTGTCTCCGTTGACAACATTAGTTCTAGACCATGGTACACAAATTAAGCTTAAGTTTTTTTTGATAAAAATCATCAAAAACAAATATACTTACCCATGTCCGAATCATAATCCAGAAGTAAAGTAAATTCACTTATCTGTGTAGATATTAAACGCAATGATAATTCATAGATAACCATTAAAGGCAAAAACTAACACAATTAAAGACACGACTAAATAAAGCCAAGTCAATCAACCACAAACAAACAAATCCATGTTTAAATCACAATTCCAAAAGTAACTGACGCTTTAAGTATGCTTCACATAAGGTGATGACATCGGGTTCTCCAAAAGGGTAAGCGCATCATGTCTAGCTACCTACAACTGGTACGTGTGTAATGAAACGAACATGCGACGTCAAATATATCCAGAATAAAGTTTGATCATGAGAAAATGCACTTGTTTTTTCGACGGGCATATTTCTTAGGGATTTAATAATTTCAATATCCCCGAGTCATCAATTTATTTGTAAGAAGCTTGATTCCTCTGATAAAACTGGATAAGTTTTTGTATTTGAGGACGGGCTCTTCAAATAATATTAACCGCGACACAAATACGCCATGAACAGGAGAAGGTATATTGCTCCGTAAAGTTGACAATGAAAAATGGAAGTCATTATGTTTGTCATTAAGCTTCCAATGTTGTATTTGGTAGGCGTTTAAAATTAAAATATGAAGTAGGAATCTGTAGTATCTTTCATTTCAAATTTTCAAGGACGACATTCAAAAAAATCTCCTAATAGGAGCACTAGCACTAGCTTGAACTTAAAAAAATGATGCATTCATTATTTATTATAATCATTTTAGAAGGTAAATAGTAAACAAACAAAAATCATAAAAGTAAGAATTTTAATATCAAAGTTAATAGACCTCTAATAGAATTATAATTGAAATTTAAATGACGAAGAAAGAAGTTTTTAAATGATACCTTGGCCGTTTTAACTTTACTTTTGAATTGCCAAAACATTCTTAAAAATAAATTCAAATGGCAATCAAGTATTTTACAACAAAATTATTGCAAGAAGACAATTAATAAAAAAACTAGTATTGGTATACAATTTTAAAGATAGATAACATGTACTTATAGCCAAAATAGCCAACATAAACATCCTTTATGAAACAAGAACAAAACATATACAAAGATTGTGATTACCGAACGCATTGGAAAGGCAAAAGATATTATGAAGAAATTGTATCCAACGTTGTTGTTAAACTACATCTATAGGATCTTAACGGTCAATCTTATTTATAAGAAACAGTGATCCTTAGTACAATCACTTTTAGATTTAAAATCGGATAAATATTACAAATAATGCGTCTAAATATCCTTGATTTATCTCTTTATTGCTAACCATTCCCAGAATATTTGTTAAGTGTTTACAAAACGGAATCCTATTTCAGATTGTTACGTAGATATAATCTATATTGTTGAGTGTTTTGTGATTATAACTTAAATGTTAATCATCCTTTTATGACATTAAACAACTGATATTGATAAATTGAGATAAAACAAAATTTACGACCATGAAAATTGACGTATCATCAATATATAAAGCTAAGCTTAATATTCAATAGAATTGTAAAATGTTAAGAGTGACACATGTTTGTTATATATGTTGATATTTCAATCTCTTTTATGTTCTATGAAGTAATTACTTTAATGTATGCCGTTGTTATGTATTTTTGATTTTCTACAAATACCTAAATCGTTGAACATTTAGTGCATTTGACCTCTCTATGAACCCTTTAACCCTTGTTGGAATCAAATGTAACAGTAACGTTGATTGTTTGCTGTACAATAATCGCTCATTTCATGGGTACCAAACATAAGACTTTATATGTGTCTTTGACCGTTTTATATTTTTGACAAACCAATATATCAAAGATCAACATCATATTACTTAAATATTTTATTCCTTGAGTTTAAGAATATTACACAATCGTCAATTAGTCAAACTGATTTTTTACTTTTTAAATTATGTTAAGAAAGAAAGCGAGCCATTTACATGTATTTAGGGCCACAAGCTATCTACAGGGACACTGGCCCAGGATATCTATTGTATTTACTAACTGAAGTATAAATTCTTAAGGGTCAAATTTTCAATTTGGTAGAATTTAAGTCTACTTGTCAGATATATTTATAACAATATATAGAGTTGTTACTGTTTATTTTCAATGACCAGACAGGTTTGGCTCGTTTGATCTATTACCAACTTTTAAATTTTATCATTAATAATTTGATAAAAATGGCGTTGAATAATCAAAGTAAAATTATATTTGTTTTCAATTTTCAAGATAATATGACAAATCCAATGCCTTTTGCACAACTCATACGTACATAAGGAGCAATCAAGTTTTATATTGCATGATCAAAGGCCTTTTAGATTAGAATTAAGCTAGTTAGTAAGTTGATGTTGAAAGCTATGTCAGTGTTGAAAGCTATGTCAGTATTTTTGCGTATCTTCTATTGAGTTGATTGAATTAATTTAACATCTCTGTCTGGTACATACCCGACCTAAGTTATTTGTATTAGAATTGTTTATATAGTTTATACATGCAGACTTTGATCAAATAGACAAAATAGGTTTATAATCAAAAGATATTCGATAACTCCGATAGTATATTTGTTCTTCAAACATTTGATCGCTTACATTTCCTATAAGAGGTTAACAATGGAGTGAATACATTATTCTTTGTCTAAAATTTCGAAACTTTTCAATTTTTAATAGAGATGTGTCAGTTCTACATAAACTTGGATGTCAACTGTACAACATAACAAAAATCATTGTATTTAAACTCTGATTTTATTTCAGTAGATTATAAGAGTAACTTTCTGATGTAAAGTTCACAAACTGCCTAGCCTAACTAAAAAGAAATAATTTCTATTGCTAAAAGAACAAATTAAAATAGTTTAACATTTGTATCAGACGCCGCAGTCATTTGATGTAAAGTAAGTAAAGTAAGTGGTCAGTTGATTAAGCATTGGCTTTCAAATCAAAAGCGTTTGGGCTCAACTTTGGTCTGGACCATTTCAGGAATGATAATTTCTATGTAGAAGACTTCGTAGTATCCATATTTCTGTAGTAAGATTAAAAATTAAAAGTTAATGTTCTGAAAAAGATTAAAAGATTCATGGGCAAAAAAGGTAATAGTGTACACCAATATAATGTTATAATATAATTTTACATGAGTGAACTTTGCTGTGGTATATAACAACTTAAAATTAAAACTGGTATTAACCCGTTCAATTTTGCAGCACTAGGCAACCGTATCGGAATAAAAGTCCTCATCAGTAGTGCTTGGAACAAATTTGTGGAAATCTAAATATTGATATATGTATAAATTAGAAAAATAGAGGGAACATAATGTATTTTATCAAATCCAAATAAGGCAATAAAAAGTAAGAAGCAGATAATTTTGGAGTACAATTTTTTCTGATCTAATTTCTTGCCTCAATATGTACATAAGATGCATGTTATATCAGAAGTCCATACGTACTCGAACTATGAATTTCTGGTACAGAGATATATATTTACAATGAAATATTAGTGAAATATGTATGTGAAATGGAATGAAAATTTAACTTTCGGTGGAAAACCAGCAACATACAAACAATCTAAACCTAACAATGTATGTACACCAAATGTTTTCATGGCTGTGCATATTTGCCGAGACATACAAATAATTTAAACCTAAAAACACAGCAGACATACCAAATGACTGTTCATATTAGTAGAGACTAAAGTTTGATATATAACACACGCGACAAGCCAATTTTAAACGAATACAAACATACTTATTCATTTCAAAATCACAAGAGAAGACATAAAAAATAATTGAAACGCAAATCATACTGTAACGTTTTTAATCTAACACCTTTTTCGTGGAATATTTTGTTATGTTTTTCTGTAAAGGTTATTATTATTATTATTATAAACAATATCGCTAAACAACTATCAGTGTTTTATGTTTGATTATCAGTTCGATATATAAATATTTAAACATGCATTAGGGTATAGATATATCATATTGTAGCCGATACAAGTCTGAAGATATACAAATGCTATCAGTTACCGATGTAGGCGAAACATTAGAAGTTCCCATTGGTAATTATCAATGTTTGATGATTTAAACAAGGAAATGAATAGAAAAGTGTTTAATAAGCTGTTTTATTTATTGTTATACATATAAAATATGTATATTCATTTATGCCCATTTTTGCTTTTTTCCCTGCTTCTTCCCTGATTATACGAAAACATTCAATATTATTTAATGATAATACACTTGGAATCGCATGTACAGAGTTAATTCATTGGTATTTTTATTTTTATTGTATTATTTTTCAGAAAAATTGCTATGATAAAATTGACTAGTTTAAAATATTGATAACGTGTAATTATGTTTATGTATTATTTAATTCATGTTTTGTTTTAATTTTGCTCTGACAATAAACATTCTATTTCGATCCTTTGAGTGAAATTCTGAATAGATAAAATTGAATATAATTTTGTTTTTAACTATCCAAGAATTCTCAAAGGAAATAATGAAATAAAAGTCGACGACTACACTAACACAACCAAAGTGTTACATAATAGAAAACGCAAACATTCCCCAAAGAGAGTAGATTTTTTCAACCTCTCCCTACACTAGATCTGACTAACTTTTAACAGACTTGAATTGTTTACATTCTCTTGCAATTTTAATGCAAAAAGTCATGATGTGAGTTAACATACATTTGTATATATAAATACAAATAAAATTGATTTCGATATCGACATAACAAATATAGTGAAGTCTCTAGACCATAGTTCTATTTCTCTGTTTCTGTAATTTTACTCATACACAAAATCAACGACATATAAGACAGACATATAGATGCCATAATATTATTAGCTCAGTTCACTGGTCATTATTTATACTTTTTTCTCGTAGGCCGCGGTGTCCTAATAAATGAGACGTCAGTGTACAAATCCAAGATCACTCAATGCTGTGAGTTCGAGCCACGCTCAGACTACTTGTGGGAAAGTGAATCTTCCTTGGCATTGGCCTTTACTGGTTCACCTGGTATCAGTATAATGTGACTTGGCCGGAGTGGTATGCTTGTCTGCGACGTACTGACTGTGTGAGGTAGCACGGTAAAGTCGCTCTGAGTGCGTTAGTACAAGGCAGACCATAAAACACACTCGCACTTCACATGCATACACGGACTTGTTCATAGATTAATCCATAGAGATTAAAAAAGTTCTCATCGAGAAAAGCTAAAAATTGCTGATGCGATGTTCAGCAATATTCAACCAACCAACTATACTTTTACTCAAAACTTAGTTATAATACATTTTTAATATAAATTTATGATATCGTTGTATGGAGGTCCAATCCAAAGCTTTAAGATTTGTCTTGTGTAGTTACTACTGTAATAATAATGAATAATTCATCTATATAATAAACGTCAATCATTGTAAATATAGTCAACATTCTATGCGGCATTATACATGCTTCTCCTACATATGGCGTATTTGTTTCACACTGTGGTAGAGCTTGTTCCCGGATAATTTATACAACGCAGCATACTTCTAACAAATAAATTGTTGACTCGGGGATACTGCAAGCCTAGGATTATAAAAGTCTTTAAATAGTGTTATTGTCGTCATCACAACATTGTTAATAAGCGTGATGTCTTTTGTATCAATAATTTCCTTGAATATACTTGACTTCTCGAAGTTCCATGTTCCTTTCTCTCTCAATTTGGTTTCACATGTAATGGGTGTAGCTAGCTAGACAGAAGGTGCTTATATTACCCTTCCAGAGCAACCAATCTCACATTCCGAGCGGAAGTTCGCGTGATTCCTTAATTTTCCAGATTTTAATTGATTGTTGGTCTTTGTTTTTTTTTTTTTTTTTTTTTTTTTTTTTGTACTTTGGATATCGACTGGGTTGTTTGTGTTTGATTTAAAATGCGTCTTTCACAACAACTCACATGACACTCCCAGTAGATAGCGGATGTTCATTGGTATCAAAAGAAAAAGAATTAAACATCACCAAACGCTGTATTCGCTTCATAATGAAATGACAAAACATGTAAATATTTAAACACTCGATGACATAAAATGACGTCACAATAAAAATTCAAATGTCAAATAAAGGTATACATCTAATTAGTCAGTTGATTCAGATAGAAAACAATCTAATTTATTGATTCCAATTTAACAGTGATAGTCAAAGTACATGATGATATATTGTTACAATCTCACATTTAGCAGCAAATATTTATACAGTATGCATAGAAATCAATGATTTTAATTTTCATTTTTGAGAACACATTTAAAATCTATGACAAACGTGGTGGCTTCAATTTTTCCATTGTCTACTTATACCTGCTTCTCCTACTTAAGGTGTATTTGTTTCACAATTAATACAATAGAGTCTGTTCCCATTACGGGAACTTTGTACAACGAAGCATGCTGCTTGCAAATAAATTGTTGACTTAGAGACATTGCAAGCCTAGGCTTATCAAGGCCCTCAAAACATTTTATGGCCGACATCACAGTATTGTTGATAAATTTCATGTCCCTTTGTCCAGGATTGCCCTGGATATATTTGACCTCCCATAGTTCCATGTTCCTTTCACTCAATTTTGATTACAATCGAGGCGGGTGTAGTTAGCTTAACAGGAAGTACTTACCCTTCTGAAGTACCCGGCCACACTTCCCTGGTAGAAGTTCACGTGTCTAACCTGACTTGTCAATTCCAAAGTTTTTATTTTGCTTCTGGATTGTGATTCGGACATGGATAAGTATGTTTGTTTTGATAGCTTATTGCTGAAAAACAATGTGAACCGCAAATAACGTTTGGCCATCCATACTTTGCCCTTTTATTTTTAATACTTTGGTCAACTATTTTTCCTTCTCAGCTGGATTTAAGAATGTTTTTATTATGCGTGCAAATATATATAGACCTTAAGGAGAAATTAATAATTATTAACATTATTTGAAAAACAAAGCAAAAAAGTTTGTTTTTTTTCAATCAAAAACATTCTTCAAACTAATTATGAGAAAATTAACAGCAACTACCAGAGCATGGTGTTCAACACGTCTAATGCTTTTATTGGGGATTTCTTTAATTTTTGTAAAGTTTTTTTTACTGTTTGGTCCATATTTAATGTTGGCATGTAAAAAGTGTATATTGTATTAGTATAGATTTGCTATTTGCTTATTTGTTTACATTGAAGTTCTCAATTAACTTCTCTCTCTTTATCAAAACATATGAATATAATTTTTAATAATGACTATTTTAAATAACTAAATTGATTACATTTACTTTATTTAAAATAAAAATCAATTTGACAAAATTATTCCATAAATAAGACTACAGAAAAATAAAAATAGTAACGATTGTCTTAAACACAAACATATATTATTTGCAAGCATGCTGATATATTGTTCTTATTGTTTGTTGACGATCATGGATTTAATAATGTGAGTTTGTCATGATAAATATACATTGAAATTTTTTAACTTTTCAAACTCTCTTTATTGTCTGATATTTATTTTTGATAATTATTTTTCCTCATTCTTAATTGAAAGATTGTCTTAAACAAACCATTCGTTTGTCATTCTTTTTCACAAAACGTAAACCACATTATAAATATCTAATACTAAATAGGGATTCTGATTGTTTTATTAAGCATAGCATCATACGGACTTCAAACAAATATATGTTGAAGAAACCATCAACAAAATGTTAGCGTTTTTGTTAGAAAACCTATTTGTTTTCGGTTTGTATTGTATTTCCTTACAAACAATTGGTATTCCAATGGGTATAAATTTAGCACCATTGTTTGCTGACTTGTTATTTTTATTCGTATGAACCAAAATGTTAGCAGAATTGATTAAATCTGATGAAACGACTGTCGCCAAATCATACATCTCCACATACAGATATATAGATGACGTTCTGTCTCTTATGGGCTTGAAATAAAAGATAAACTGATTCTTCCAGATATGATTCATATTTGTTGACACAAGAATATTGCAAATCTAGGCCTTTTAAGGTCCTAAAAAGTTTTATGACTGCCATTAAATATTGTTGATAAGTATGCCTCTGTATTAAAAATTCCCCTCGATGTCTTATGTTCCTTTCATTCTCTTTTGTGTTTATCATGTGGCGGATGCCAGCATTCTACAACTAACGAAATTACGAAATTATTGTTTAAGAATTACTTGATTTTCTTGGTACTTTTATCAATTTTACTGTTTTTACATTTATTGAGTTCTATATGTGACATGATTTATACATGTATTGCATATAGTGTTTTTTTTGTCATCGATTATTATTCTTGTGGTGGATTAATACTTCTGTGTGTTTTATGAATGTGTTAGAGGTTCTAAAGTAGGTCGTATGACGGGTATTGCTGATTGCTTATTCAGAAACAGAAGATTAGTTTCCATGTTTTCAATTTAATTTGAGTTCTTTTTAAACGAACCGATACATCGTAAGAACCCGTACTATCAAAAGAGTCTAGAAGAATCATTTCTCGATAAAATATACTAAGTAATTATCAAATAATAAAAAAAAGACTCTACTATTTTAGAAGCTATCCAATCCTGTTATTTGCACTAAACATGGGATGTTATGAAAATATCGATTCAAGTAAATAAATAATATCAAATGATAAAGAAAAAATAATCCATGTCATAAGATAATGAATTTTCTAACCAATAACCTTGAAACGTTGGGTTTTTTTCAATTTACCAGTCATATGTTCTCTTGAAGCTAAATATTTTTCCGATACGTGACAAGTCTTTTCATAGTTATTTAACTACGTAAATTTTGAAGATTTCAGTGACATTTGATGAACAATCAATAGAAGATGGTTTTGATTAATCATATTGCTTCTTCTTCTGGTTAATCAATTTTTCAGAAATTTAGATTTTCTGTGATTATTATTTTTATTATTTAATATCAATCACATTTGCAATATGCCTGACAATATTGAGTTATATTCACTTACGACATTGTATCCTGTAAGCGGATCAAATAGTTTCCAATTACCAGTGGTCAGAATGACGCAATTTTGCAGACAATTTTTTGAGATCAAAGAGATGTCGAAATTTATCTTGATAGTAAATAAAGTGCTTAAAGAATAACCAGCACTGTTTCCTTTGTCCTTCCTTATAGATTTAAATGGTATCAAATCAATTTGGTTGCCATCTGTGTCTGGTACCGAATTGAGTAAAGGTGTCTGATGTATTGTTAGCTCATGGTGTGTATAGCAAACTGTATATCAAACAGAAACAATTATATTCGGTGTCTGACAATTCATTTGATCTTTTTTGCATTATAGAATTAATTATTGTACTAGCATAAGATATTTAACAATGGTGCAAGCACGTTGAATATTTCATATGAAATTCGTTCTAATGTAAAAAAAAACTACATGTATTTTTCCTTGAAGCGCTTATCCTTCCGGGGGACTGTCTCAATTTTTAGTAGTAAGCTGGTTCGCCGGTGCTTTGGGATTTGTGATTTGGACCCTGGTAAATGCGTTTGGTTTTTATTTTAGTAATTTAAAGATCGTGTATATTCTTTAGCCCTGCCAATCATTCAGAACTTTTTAATTCCATGATATATGGAAAATCAAATACTAGTAGTCATATTATACCTATGCTCGGGGATATGGTTAACGACAAGGTTCATTTTCAATCATCTTCAAGCAAACATTTTTTGTTTCATAATTTTGATTCAAGCACTACTGATAACGAATTGTATTCAACGGTCGTCTAGGGCTGTAAAATTAAAAGTGGTATATGTAATATGTAATTAGTATGTTTTTATGACTTTAAGCTTATATATGGTTTAAGTCCATCAAACATTTTTAGAACCTTTTAATTTCTATATATCTATTTGGAAAATCAAGTAGCTCTGCTATATATACCTATGCTCTGAAATGTAGTTATTGACATTTAATATTTTATTGACTGAATGAAAATTTTTAATTTAGATCAAAACACTCGAAATATGGTTTCAATTGAATTACACTATATTTAAGTGGCGTTTTATATCCAAACCCCACCTTACTTTTGTTATAAAATATTGACTGGATAAAAAGCTTTTGCTTTCTAACTTTACTAAACACATACAAATGCATTGAAATGAAAATAAAACCTGTGGTGAAAACCAACAAAATCAATTAGTATATTTAATAAATAAGCCATACAAACAATCCAATATTCAACCACACGATGTAGCGTTCACGGCGGGTCCTTTTTGTCGAGGCCAAGTTCTATACATTTCATTGACCCATAACTGATGGAACCCAGTAAATTATGAATGGGTTAATCAATTATATGTCGTCTTATACTGGTATCATTTATCTTGCAACTCAGCGCATGCTAAAACGCCAGTTTGGTAACATTTGTCATCGCTTATTTGAGCGGCGCCATAATTGAATCCGGCTGGTGATGGTAAGATTTTGAATTGCTTTTGTATCTGTGCTGCTAAATTCAAATGTTAAACGTATTCTTTTATTTTACATGGTCGATAAAAAGCTTTTTTTTTTGCTTTGTTATGGTTACATTTGCTACGGCAAATTGTTTTTTTCAGCAACACATTACATGAACATTGTTGCTATTTCTCCAAAAGATATGATGTACATGTGTGTAAACAAACACAAGAAACAGAGTTGCAATTCCATAGAGCTTTCATGTTAGAAGTAATATGATGATTTAGAATTGTATGACAAGTTTCGTTTCCCAGGAAAAAGCATGAGCGGTATAATAAGTATGGTTCAGGAAAAGAGAAATTCCAGGATATCTTCATGTATAATTTACAAACAAACATACTAATCCATGTCCGAATCACAATCCAGAAGCAAAGTAAAACTTTAGAACTGTCAAGATAGATTAATCACGTGAACTTCCAGCAGGGAAGTGAGACTGGGTGCTCTGGAAGGGTAAGCACTTCCTGTTTAGCTAACTACACCCGCCTCGTTTGTAATCAAAATTGCGTGGAAGGAACATGGAACTATGGGACGTCAAATATACCAGGGCAATCCTGGACACAGATACATCAAACTTATCAACAATATTTTATTTTTTAAGGTCTTGATAAGACTAAGCTTGCAAAATGGCTGAGTCAACAGTTTATTTGCAAGCAGCCTACTTCGTTGTAAACTTTTTTAAAATTTTAACTAATTACTTAATTACTAGTATAGAAAACATAGCTCTGTAATCATTTTTGAAAATTGGTTGAAATCTGAAATATCTGAAATATATGATGATGATGATGATGATGATGATGATGATGATGATTTGATACACGAATATATCATGTTGTAGTATCAAGCAAAATTGGGAGGCTGGCTTTATTGATAGAAAAATGCTTCATTTCAATAAAACAATTAAATGTTTATCCATTAATGTAAATAGCAAAATTATCAGTGCTTGTGCCAACAAAAGTGACATCAAATTTATTTAAAAAAGAAATATTGAAATGCTTTTCATGTCAATCCATTTAGATTTAGATTTATGTATCATGTTTTGTATTATCGGTATTGTTAGGTAAGGTTTTTGTTTTGTCCGGCTCCTATGATTTCAATGCTCTATTTGAAATTTATTCTATCAACTGTAAGTAAATTTGAGTTTATAACTCAACTGCTACGGTTGCTAACGCGGGTGGGCTACAGTAGAATGTAGTAAGGGTTAATACGCTCAAGTCAATATTTTTCACTTATATCGAAGCTGTCATTTCTACGAAGATGTAGAAAACAACGACCTTCGACAATCAAACTTTTTCGCATAATGATCTACGCAAGTATTATTCGAACCTATCGACGAGAGACACTGTTTTATGTATGCTAGTGCTTTAGACTATACTCAGGAACCGAGGGTGAACTAAAACAATCATTTAAAATTGGTGTACATCGGGAAATGCATTATAATAATTACTTGAATGGGCGTAACAGTAACTTACATGTAGTAAAATATAATTAATGAATTTTAAATGATGTTAACCAGAAATTGCATAGAAAAGTTGAATTGATATCTTGTACAGTAAGCATTTCCTGTATCATAAAGCTTAAATGATGCTGGAAAAGAGATATAAAACGTCAAATTGATTGATTTATTGATTTAATTAATAATGACAGACTTAAATTACGCTTTTACATGAGAATTGTTAATTTTCTTATTATTTATTTAAATCGTACACGTCAGTAATGTGGAAGTCGTAGGCACTTTGTTTTATCAAAGGCCGTTTATTGTTGAGCAATATTAATGTAAAAAGGTTCTGAAAATGTGTGATGGACAAAAGCTATATACACGATAGAAAATTCAAAAAACTTATTCAGACAGTCAAATGAAATATCTAATACACGTGAGTACATTTTATAGTAAACATCCATTGTAACTAAACACAAACTGACAAATTAGGTTAAACACGTAAATTACCAGCCGGGAAGTGAATTCGCAGCGGGTGCTCCTTAAGGGTAAGAACCTTCTGCTTAGCTAGTTACACCCGCCATGTATGTAAACAAAATTGAGAGTGAAAGAAACATGAAACTATGGAACGTCAAATATATTCAGGGCAATCCTGGACACAGAGACATCGTAAATTATCATTAAGAATTTGGTGGCGGCAATAAAACTTTTCGGTTGTTGTTTTTGGTGATAAGCCTAGGATTGCAACATCTCGGTGTCAACAATTGATTAATAAGCAGCTTGCTTTGTTGTATATAGTTCCTGTGTTGGGAACAAGCTCTACTATAGTGTATTAATTGTGAAACAAATACACAATAAGCAGAAGTGGGTTATAAATTGCCATTTTCAAAGTTTTTACTTTCCTTTGGGATTTTGTTTTTGATGATATACTAGACAGAAGAGAGAAACTCTTCAAGAGGGAGCAAAACTTGTTGTTTTGTAGCATGTGGAATGTCTAACATAATAGAACGAAAAGGTTAATATTTTGTAACTGTTAACATATAAAAAAATATTTTATAAATTTGCTGCTAGTCAAAATCTGAAAATTCTCCAAAACTAAGGTATACTCCCTTATCCAGAGTGCTTTCTTAGCTAAATTTGGTTAAATATATTGTGTTCCTTTGGATATTTTTTCAGCCCCTTCATTAATTTTTGTTTCAAAACTATGATCCAAGCACTGTTGATGATGAATTGTATTCCTAAACGGCCTTCTATTGCTGTAAAATTAAAACTGGTTTAATGTGTAATACTCATTTGGGAATCATATTAGCCATACATTTCTCATGGTATATTCTTATACATAGTGAAGTTACAGTGTAATAATGAAATAACACTATTCAAAATAGCCATACATTTCTCATGGTATATTACATATTCTAACAATTTAATTTTTACAGCACTAGACAGTCGTTTCGGAATACAATTTCTCATTAGTGCTTGGGCCAAAATTATGAAACCAAAACTTTTTCCCCAAGATGTTGAAAAGAAACCCGAAGGACATAAATATAATATATCAAAATCAGCTAGGGAAATACTTTGCATGAGGGAGTATACCTTAGTTTTTAGTCCAAGAGATCATGACTAAAACCGGGTGAACGAGGCCAAAAGGTTTGAAGGTTGATTCTTGTAGGAAAATGTCCCTAGTTACTGAAAACCAATTTCTTACGCGTCAAATCGTTTCCGATTTTTCAATCAGAAACAGTTTTTGAAAAAAAGTCTCTGCAAATGTTAAATTTTTGGAAAAACTAAAAAATTTTGAAGCATTCTGTGACAAAAACAACACAGAAGTGCTCATTCTATCTTTCATTGTGGATACATGATAGATTAAAATGAAAAACATCCTGACAGTTTTCCGATTTTGTGTCAAAATTTTAAAATAAGCAATAAAATCAGTGCTGAAAAATGCGTTTTTATCATATCTACCGTCTTTCGAATCTTGTAAATTTGGTGCTAATGCATTAAATCTGACAAACTATATATTTTTATAAAGCATTGGTAGTCCTGTAGATAAAAATGTCACACAAATTTGGAAATATGAAACCTTAATACCGTAGCAAATAAATATGCTTCCCCTACCCCCAAAATACGAAAATGTCAAAAATTCATTATTTTGGCCCATACTTGCCAATAAGTGTCTAAAACAAAACATAATTGTTTGTTACATTTTTCGTCTGTTCCCAACATATTTATAAAACAATAATATGTAGAGTGATTGGTGATCTAATATGAAAATTTGCACTTTGCATAAAACAATAGTGTGGGAACCGCGTTTTCATGAAATCTCTTGTGCTCTACTTCTTGTAATTTTGTTATATAGGCATTAAATCTCGAGATTTATATGTCGCTGTAATGCCATGGCATATTCAAGTCTGACAACATATAAAACTATTGGAAATACCGAAGTTTATAGATGAAACGGATAAATTTATTTCCCCTACCCCAAAATTGAAAAGCATGTGAAAATCCATTTTTGTGCAATATATGCCGATTTGTGTAACTAATGAAGATTTCAAGCAAAAGTACCAGCAACAATGATAAAACATGCTTCAAGGATTTAAAATATTTGTAAAATGCTTTAGCTTAAGGACAAATAGGTCTAACTATCATAATAAAATTGCTTATTTTATTCATTTATATGTAAATTGCTATAAGAAAAAAGGAGCTTCGCCTCTTGTAATTTTGTTATTTAGGCATTGAATCTCGACTGTTATATATTGGCGTTATTCCCCGACATATAAGTTTCTAATTACATCAAAAACTGTCGGAAATAGCAAAGCTTGTAGATGAGGCAAACGAATGTATTTCCCCTACCCCAAAGTTGAAAACAATTGTGAAAACCCTGTTTTTGCCAATGTGTGACAATTAGTATTTCTAATGGAAGTTTCAGGCAAATCTACCTGTAACAATGGTAAAAGAAGCATCATGGATGTAAAATATTTTACAAAATGCATTATTTTAATTATTTTAATGACAGATTGGTCTAATTTTTCATAGCAAAATGCTTACTTTATTTATTTTCAATTCAATGTGCGATGGCAAAATAGAAGCTTCACTGTTTGTATTTTTGTTACATAGACATTGAATTTCGAATAACAGATATTGAGTCAATGCGCTTACTCTAAAATCGCTAAAACATGAAAATATGTAACCATTAAAACAACAACTGGAACCTCAGGCAAACGACTAAAAGTCAACTGATAGAAATCCAAAATATTTGCAAATTAGACAATGTGCAAAAATACTTGTGTAATTGTTACACACTCTAAACATGTAAGACAATCAATATTTGGACATTTGTAAGGCAGTGTTAGTCAGTCTTGAGACAGATCCTCAAAATCATCTTCAAAATAACAAACCATTTCCTTGGACATGCATATAAATTTACATTCTTCCTCTTAAACTTATTTAAGGTACATTGAGGCGATAGAGTTCTGTTTGTCGAATAGTACATGTTGACAGAGAGTGGTTACTCTGATCATCTCTTCTTTGGTTTCTGTTAAAAAAGTAACTGAAATATGATTCAACAATTTCTAGCAATAAATTGCTTAGATCTGGTTTAGTTTTGTTCAGTTTCCTTCAAAACTCTGAATTGAAATAAGTTTTTTTTTCTTGTTACTACTTTCATTCTCAATTTTTATTTCACAAGTAGTGGCAGGAGGCGACTACCCTTCCCGAGCACCGACCCTTTTTCCCTACCAGATGTTTACGTGTTTAACTTTGTCATTTTTTTTTAACTTTGCTTTTGTTATTGTGATAATATCATAATGTTTGTGTTTATATTTGACGATTTACATAACGTATTTTATCAGTACTCTATTGCTTCAATTCAACATGTTTTAATAAAATTTATCTCCTTCCATTGTCAGTTGAACACTTTACTCATTGTTTCATCGACCTTTGCCACTCTGGTAATGTTAGCAATTTCACTTTTTCTAACCGAGCTTTGCTGTCCATATCTAGCTTATTTTAGCTTAAACATAAGTATCTACAGGTTCTATATTCTTTAGTAAAACATCTAAATCTTAAAGCATTTCTAATATCCGTGATTCTCCTTTTTGCTTTTTCTGTTTTTCTATGACCACGATTATATTTCGTAGTGGCGTTTACCTATTATTCGTGATTATATGGTAAAAGAAGTTTACTAAACCATATTTATTATTACTAAACCCCGTTTATCAAAGATTGTGGCCACATTTTACAAAACTTTGCATTTTCACTAGTGGCATCATTTTATTAGGAAGTGACCTAATGTACAGTGTTCAAAATAGAACGTGGCACAAGGAACCTGGTCACAGGCTTAAGGTTGAAATGTGTCCAATACCACTTTTTGTCATTATAATATGACCAGGCAATTTGTGATGTAATTGCTATCAATCATTCCTTTAAAGGATACAAAGGTGGAGTTGTTGGACACAGAAATTTTGTCAGTTAGAAGTGAAATTGAAAACTTTACGGAGTTTGCAGACTTTTTAAAATAAGATTATTAGTGGATACTGAAATTATACATTAGGTCACTTCTTAATGAAATGATTCCACAAGAATAAATTGCAAAGTTTTATAAAAACAAGGCTACAATCTTTGATAAACGGGTTTTAGTAATAATGAATATGGTTTAGAAAGCTAATGGATCTGATTAAACTTTATCTAATGGAGATACATGCATGTCTGATAAAACCCAATAGTTTTATATCAAACCATAACCAGAAATGCCTTACATTCAGTCTTACCATTGACTAGAAATGAACTTATTTGCATTTATTATTTCATAATATCAGGTTGTTCGTAAAATTGTGCGTCTTTCTATTTTTTCAAACGTGGCGGTTGTAATTGCTATAAACATGAGGTGTTTATGCTTCAGGAGCACCCGGTCCAATTTGCTAGTTTCAAGTTTTGTTTTTTTTTTTTGGGGGGGGGGATTATGATTTGGAAAAGGATTGATATGTTTGTTTTTGATTTTCAATTTTAAATATGAATGTTTCCTAAATACATTTTGCTATTACTTTGAATCATAAAAAATAATTGTTTCATAGACATCTGGTTAAAACTTTCATTAAAAGCATAAATATGCATACATGTGCTAAAAAGGGTTTTTCATTATTTTGGGGTAGGGGAAATAAATCTATTCGTCTCATCTACAAGCTTAGCTATTTCTGACAGTTTTTGGTGTATTAGAAACTTATATGTCGGGGAATAACGCCAATATATAACAGTCGAGATTCAATGCCTAAATAACAAAATTACAAGAGGCGAGGCTCCTTTTTTCTTATAGCAATTTACATATAAATGAATAAAATAAGCAATTTTATCATGATAGTTAGACCTATTTGTCCTTAAGCTAAAGCATTTTACAAATATTTTAAATCCTTGAAGCATGTTTTGTCATTGTTGCTGGTACTTTTGCTTGAAATCTTCATTAGTTACACAAATCGGCATATATTGCACAAAATGGATTTTCACATGCTTTTCAATTTTGGGGTAGGGGAAATAAATTTATACGTTTCACCTATAAACTTCGATTTTTCCAATAGTTTTATATGTTGTCAGATTTGAATATGCCATGGCATTACAGCGACATATAAATCTCGAGATTTAATGCCTATATAACAAAATTACAAGAAGTAGAGCACAAGAGATTTCATGAAAACGCGGTTCCCACACTATTGTTTTATGCAAAGTGCAAATTTTCATATTAGATCACCAATCACTCTACATATTATTGTTTTATAAATATGTTGGGAACAGACGAAAGATGTAACAAACAATTATGTTTTGTTTTAGACCCTTATTGGCAAGTATGGGCCAAAATAATGAATTTTTGACATTTTCGTATTTTGGGGGTAGGGGAAGCATATTTATTTGCTACGGTATTAAGGTTTCATTTCCAAATTTGTGTGACATTTTTATCTACAGGACTACCAAGGCTTTATAAAAATATATAGTTTGTCAGATTTAATGCATTAGCAACAAATTTACAAGATTCGAAAGACGGTAGATATGATAAAAACGCATTTTTCAGCACTGATTTTATTGCTTATTTTAAAATTTTGACACAAAATCGGAAAACTGTCAGGATGTTTTGCATTTTAATCTATCATTGTCCACAATGAAAGATAGAATGAGCACTTTTGTGTTGTTTTTGTCACAGAATGCTTCAAAATCTGAAATTTTAGTTTTTCCAAAAATTTAACATTTGCAGAGACTTTTTTCAAAAACTTTCTGATTGAAAAATCGGAAACGATTTGACGCGTAAGAAATTGGTTTTCAGTAACTAGGGACATTTTCCTACAAGAATCAACCTTCAAACCTTTTGGCCTCGTTCACCCGGTTTTTAGTCATGATCTCTTGGACTATTTTGGGGGGATTTGACATTTTAACTAGCAGCAAATTTAGGCAATGGTATATTTCTGACAATAATACACAGTTATTGCCTACTGAGTTTGTGATATCCTCGGGGCACCAGCCACCAGCAGAGATACCGACACATTTTATAGATAATGTATTTAAAGTGTAATAATATAATAACACTACTCAAAATAGAACTTTCCTTTTCTATCAGTCATTCATACGTCTTAAAGTTTTGTCGATAAGTTGTAGGTGGGTAGAAGACAAAAAGAAAAACTAAGTTACTACTTTATTTATTTATATATAATGATATACAATAAGATACCGTCAAAAGCAATAGGATTATTACTTTACATAAGGTCCCCGTAGAGATGCCGACAATTCTACAATTAATTCTCAATCCAACCCCCAAGATAGTAAAAAAAAACAATTAAAGTCTTCGGTCTTTTTTACTTTTATTCCATTAACGTTTGAATAAAAATGTCGTGCATGGTGTCGCAAGTTTCCATAATAAACCGATTGTCTGTTCAAAACTTATCATAGTCTGGACATGTTAGACTTCTACGTGAAATTATACAAAAGGCTGCAGGTAAATCAAATATACCTGCCCTAAAACCAAGAATTACAAAGAGCACACGGAAACAAAAAAACAGAACTTTGTTGTTTTCTACGATTTACTCGGCTTCAATTGTGTCAAAATTCAACAATACATGCATTTAGAGTTTTGCGGTATTTAAAAACTTAAACGGAAAATTCTACATTAAATGATTTATGTTTTTATTACTGATAAACTTATTAATCCCTTTTAATGTCACTGTAATTTTTTTTTCTTTTAACAGGAAAAAGAATGAAACGTAAATACTTTAAACAATAAATGCCATTTAAATGACGTCAAAAATTTAAATGCCGGTTGATAATCAAGCGCAAACAAACAAATTGTTAACAATCCCCTTTCGTTTTGTTTTTCAGACAGCACATTATTAACTTTATTTATTGATTACAATTTTTAGTGTTACTTAAAGTTGATTTAGGCATGTAATCTGATAGTACCAATATTTTAAATGGAATCGTCTTTGAAATACACTACGAAATCAAACAACAAATTTCAATTTTGTTAAAACCCTCTTACTTAGAAAAACCATTGTATTGTCTTCAGTATCAGTATTATGTGGGATAGGTAAAGAGAGATGTCTGTTAGTTGTTAAACAAGTGTTCGATGATCGATTATTTCAAAAGCTTAAAGTTGAGATTAAATGTCATGAACTACTTTAGCTCAAAACTGCATCGTCTCCATATGCTATTTTTGTTAATTTTACTATTTTAGTCACTTCGATTTTCCACCCTTTTGTATTCTGCAGTTGATTGAACTTTTTGTCAATTTGTCATTACATGCACAACAGAAAAGTCCCGATTTCGGTGTAAGAAAAATGTAAACGCATAACAAATATGAAAGACAGTGAATGACTGGGAAATAATCCATAGTGAACAATCACTAAAACGTTTCTAATTCTTAATAGATAACGCTTTTTAGAAATTTGTCAGTTACGCAATCTAGATTTAGACACTTAATATGCCAATGTCTCTAGAAATAATGACATTTAGACTTTTTCAAATATTTTTGATTAACAATGACAACAATTTATTCTCACATTGACTAAAAAATATTGCTGTCTTGTTGCGAAGATCGATATCGTATAATTAATCTTCAGAAGTTATCTATATATCTGTTAAAAACCAATTACAAGATTACCATATTGACAAAAAGGAAGCAATTTGTAGCTGCAAAAAATGTCAAAAGTCAATACAACTAACGTATTTGAGTCTTATTTACTCCTATTAGTATTGGTTTGTTCAACTGTTAGAGATATTTACCATACTCACACTACACGTGCTTTTAATCATCTGAGTAACATTGCTGGTAACTAAATATCCATGTTAACACTAAATAGCAATATTTAGAAAGTCACGGTTGGTTAGATAAAACATTTAATTTTAGTAAACCAAATAAACTGGAGAATGTTAACTATTCCGTAATTACGTTCTAAGAGAAAGGATCAATATAAACTAATAAAAGTGTAAGCTTATCTTAATGATATACTAGTACTCACAGATTGTCTAGCAGTTCCGAAAAATGTTATATTAATTTTATATTCAGGAACAAAATTGTTTGTTATATGTAATGTAAGTATTGTGCTCCTATAACAAAATAGGAGTATCTTGTTATAAAACCATTATAATTATTTGTGTTTTTGTAATGCTCAAATGCTCAAGATATTTCAATGTTTGTTACAAATCGAAAACAAACATACTAATCCATTTCCGAATCACAATCCAGAAGCAAAGTAAAAACTTTGGAACTGACAAGTTAGGTTAGACACGTGAACTTCCACCAGGGAAGTGAGGCCGGGTGCTCCGGAAGAGTAAGCACCTCCTGTTTAGCTAGGTACACCCGCCACGTGTGTAATCAAAATTGTGTGAAAGGAAAGTATTGTACGCATTGTAAATAGCAAACGATTATGGTATCGTAATAAAATAAGGGAAAATAGGAGGTTTTAGCAAAAGTCCTTAGAACTACTTTGTACCTTTGTATTATACGATTTTATATTTCAGATTATGTGCATCAATATCATCAGTATTATATTGTTATTAAAAATAGTTCCTACAGTTCCTAACCCACCTTTACAGTTAATAACAGGTATGTATAAAATGAGAATTACAGTAAGATATCTTTAGTATAAAGGTTTAATAGTTTAGTTTATTAACGTGTCACATATTATAAACATTTTATATACAATTAAAATGTACAAAATTAAAAAGATTACAACGTCCAACCAAGAAAGCTAATAAACATCATGATTATAAAAAAGTGAAATGTATCAAAGCAATTACGTAATGCGTTCGAGAAATAAGTGTCATAAATACGTCAGATTAATATTCAAATGCATTCTCCGCTCTTATGGTTTTGTATCGATGCGAGTGAAATATTTGATACTAGATTAATTAACTTGCACCAATGATTGCTGGTCTTTACCTAATTAGTGCCCGATTTCGTGCAATAATTGCACTGCACAGTACACATTCTATTTAATAATAATAATAAATTTTCCCTTTTTAATGAATCCTTTTTTTTTCTTCTATCCGTTCTTATCGTTGATCTTATTTTCTCTTTCACTGAAAATTTGTTATCGATTTAAAACAAACCGTAAATTAATTCTTGCCTAATATCTACATATTTCATAACAATGGAAACAATCCTACGTTTCATGTTGCTTCGATGGGATAGGCAGATGTTTTTACCAATGTGGCCAAAACTTAGCTTACATACTACATATGTACTAATTTATATATTTCAGACACAGCAGATTGGTGTAGGTATAAGTTTTATGTTTCCTCGATAGGATGGGCAGAAGCCTTTAACCAATGTGAACAAAATAATCAAAGCTTGGCTAGAATTACAGGTGCAAGTGAACATAACCTAGTAGCCAGTCTTGTGGCTTCCAGTATGTCAGAAATGGCCGGAATGTATACTGTGCAGTAGGTATTCATTAGTTATAAGCTTGCTAATTTCAGAATTCAAGCGTTGTCTTTCTCTGAATTCTCTGAATTCAAGCTATATTTTGCTGTACCAAACAACACCAAGAGCACATACTCGGATAACTTCTCATTCATTCCTATTCACTGTTTGTGCTGTTTAAGCTTACTTCAGCTTGAAATTATGGTATATCGGTGTTTAGATATATTGCTTAAAACCAGACCATACAATAGACTAGCTTTTTTTATACAATTCTTCATTGTGAGTTTTCTCTGATAATTATTGGCTGTGTTGGATATCGCAGATAAGGACTTTATTAGAGGCTACCGGTAGTTATGGTTGTCCGTCCCGTCCTGCAATTACACACTTATAGGAAGAATATATTCAATAGCTCTTTGCATAATAATAGGTCAAAGAACAATACGAGTAATATCAAATATACCATAACTCTCCATTCTTTATATGTGAAAGGTGTAATACAATTTAAAGAAATAGGTGACAGTTTAACCGTCAGTGCCAATACAATGTTGAACACATCACGGATACTGCTGTACAAAAACTTTGATTTTGTTTCTAGGGATACGTTTTGGATTGGTTTACATGCAGCCGGTTCTGCGTCTAATTCTCTGTACCGTTGGGATAACTGTGAGACGTATTCTGTAGATTCAAGTCAGTGGGATGATACGGGTGGAGGCAGTGGAAACTGCGTGGTGTATAACACAACCTCTCAGAAATACCAGGCGGCTCCGTGTGGTGGCAGTAAACAATTTCTATGTGAAAATACTGACACAGGTAAAATATACGAGCTGTAAGTTACGTTTTCACGAGATTCTTTTAATTGCCAAAAGCAAGTAAGAAATAAATTATTGGTTAGTGTAGGTAAGACATCACCATTGTATCTTACATCAGATCAAAAATCTTTATAACAAAGCTTAGTTTGGCGGTCTAAAGCGCAAGCATGTGGATGACACCTCCTGTCACGCCTACGTTCGATGTCGCACAAATCATATTTTACTTGGAACATTGTTCAGAACGAACTTCTGAAAAATAACCTAAGGTTTTGCAAAATCAAAATTGTGTGACACTCCAAGTGAGGGGGTTAACAATGTTTTTTTAAACAAATCCTTATCCCAAATCGACAGAAACAATGCTGCATTTTAACAAAACCTCATATTTTGTTGACCTTGGTGACCACATGAGGTTTCAAAACCAAATTTTATCTATATACAAAACAGAAATTAACCACACATATTTTCATTAAGGTAATGCGCGTGTAAGCGTATATATATCTGAATATTTGATTTAGGTCAATAAACTTGGTACAGGCCAGGTTAGTCGGGTTACAAACTAATCTAAATATTTGTCATTATTCCAAGCGTTGGACCAAAAGTTAATTCTAAGGATCCCAGTTAATCGTGTGATTTGTGTTTCATATTCTGTGCGTTTTGATACAGCGTTCATTGTGTAAATGGCAAGTGTTCTTGCTTCAACTTTATATATTCATATTATGTTTGGCTTACTGTTATAGCTACAGATTTTGTCATACAGTCTTGATATGCCATTTTGAATGGTTGAAAGCCAACGGATCAAAAACCTGTTGGTTGCTTTTGTAAGTTAAATGTAACTTCATGTAATCGGTTTCATCTATTGTTCATCTTTAATGTTTAGAGACAGTTGTTTTCATAAATAATTTTTATACCTTTTAAATTTTTGAAACCTAACAATCATATTCTGTTTTTGAAACAAAAAGCGCATCTAGAAATATTTTTAGTTTTATCTTTACTTTTTCCGTTATTCTTCTACATAGAGAAAATTTTACATTTTTCACTAAAATTAAGCTGTAGTATGCTCCTTAAGTTACCCTATATGCATACATTAAAAGGTTTAACTAAGGTCAACAATTACAATGTAAATTACTTATATATCACAATTATTATTGGCATCAGTTTTGACAAAATCATGGAGAAGAAATATTTCAGATGAGTGAAGTATGTAGTTTTGAAGTGTTTTTTATTTGTAAAAAAGCATTAGGATCACATTATTTGAAAGTGGGCAAACTGATTAAGTTTATGACACAGGCGTGATTCAGGCGTGATTATCAATGGTTTAGAACATGGGGTCCATAACGGGTGTTTTAGTTCTTCTGCTAATCGAGATATTTGTAAATTTGCTGATTTTTTCTCTATATACAGAAATAAATGTAATGATATAAATTTTTCGTGTATTTTTCCTTGTTAGTATTTTTGTTTTCAAACACGTATATTGTGGTTATTTTATGAGACACCAAATGGTAATACAGCAATTTTAATTAAGGTCTGTCTCTAAGTATAAAAGACGCACAATAGTAACTTTATGTGTTAATTTGACTTCTTTAGTAACAATATATGTAAATGCTTGCCTTTTGTTTCTAGGTTTGGCGTCCTGTTACACATATGTCAGTTCAGTATTACCGAGCTACTTTGCACAGTTAACAATCAATACACCATTTACCAACTGTTATCAATCATGTTCTAGTAAGTGTATAGCCGTACAATGGAAAGATAACTCAGATTGTGTACAGATGGAACGAACAAACGCTGGAGGAACACTCGGTAGAACCGGAATGTA
The DNA here is from genome assembly GCA_021292105.1 of Anadara kagoshimensis. Classification (NCBI taxonomy): domain Eukaryota; kingdom Metazoa; phylum Mollusca; class Bivalvia; order Arcoida; family Arcidae; genus Anadara; species Anadara kagoshimensis. The sequence continues at coordinate 44,789,273 of CM037864.1, forward strand.
CACAAAAGGTAATAAAGCGTGAATCAAACCATTATAATCACAGGAAGGGTAAGAAAGGAGCAGCGCTATCTAGACTATCCTGCTTCATCCCTAACACACTGGCAAACAAGCTTATTGTGTTTTCGAGCCGAACCAGACATATTTTAGCCGTGCTTACTGCCAAACATACTCATGATGTTTGCAAGCTGGACCAGATTTACTGTTACATCCTTTAATCTGAATAGTTTTAAGTTTGACCAATAAGTTCCCAATGTCCCAAACATCCACCTTTAGTCCAGTTACATTCTGTTTGTCTACACTTGCTTCCTTTTCACTTAAATCTACGACTCTGTTTTTTTTTTCCTTTCTCGCTCCCTTGTACTTACGCCCTTGCCTTCATGAAATTGTGAAATAAGTAACTTATTTAATAAGCTAAACATATATCGATGTCATAACTTATAAAACTCCTTACATTAATTGGGTATTATTTTAATAAAATACTCGAATCAACTTATGTATGTGTGGTATACATGATTACTTACTGGTTTAACTTTCTTTGTAGGTGTTATTGATTTCCAGGATTTAGCTACGGTGTCCGTTAATTTTTCACCTGGGGACATCTGTTCTGCGACACTGGTTGAAACCACGATTTCACCAACATCTACGATAGAAGTAATGTCCACAGCATACATGGAGGAACCTTCGTACACAACGGAGACTATGTTTGACGAGACGACTTTTACGTGGACACCGTCATTGCCCTACTCCAGTAATGTCATTAATACGTCACCGACTGAACTACAATATCCATCAGTTACAGTGATAGACATGACAGCATCAACAGCAGTGCTATCATCGTCGTCATCGATACCAATAACTACAGCACTGACAACAACGACAACGACGTCGTCGCCGATATGTTATTGCCCATGTGAGACAGCTGTGTCTAACATTACTCTTACACAAGAACAGCTCTTACAAGTTATAGAAGAATTAAAATCAGCGTTATCTGTCGATAAAAAAGAACTCTCCTCATACAAAAGGAAACTAACTAGTGCTTCAGATGAACGAACTTCCGCTAAAAGTATCGGTTACGTTGGGGCAGCTATTCTTATATGTGTCTTCGGAACTTTGGTCATATTCGATGCCCCTCGGATTTTGGTTGATACAAAAAGGTTTTTCAGAAGTTTTTGTTCGTGTATTCATAAAAAATATCCTATTCAGCCCAACCGTTGAAACGAGGTTTTGTACGTAACAATTTTCAAGTTTCTATTTGGTGTATATTCGGTGTGTGTGTGTGTGTGTGTGTGTGTGTTCTGATGAAGAGAAAGAATTGTTTGGTGCATGGCAGACTTTTGCGACTGTGTATATGGCAAGGTCGAGTCTTATGGCGGTCAAGTCAAAGTGGTTGAGTGCAGTATTCATTCCATATTATCTAGGTAGAATAATCATAATGCTATACAATTAGCAATGCACTGTGAACGTGACTTAAAATTACATGTAACTTCTACATGGCCACTTACAAAGACGTATTCAAATGTGCATATAAATGCCATCTGAGCATAAACGTTAATATTCATGTAACCTTTGAATAACCTTGATCGACAAATTATCCTGAAAGTATCGTATATATTGAAATTTATTTGTTATGTTGAGAAGTATTTGACATGTTGAGATGTGTTTGTTATTTGACTGTTTTATATGTTGATATGAAATTGATGTGTTGAGATACACATTTGTTTGATATGTTGAGATGAATTTGATGAGTTGAGATGTACATGTATTTGATATGTTGAGTTGTATGTGTTTTTACGGATGTATTTGTTATGTTGAGATGTAATATGTTATGTTGAGATGTATCTAATATGTTGAGGTTTATTTGCGGATGAATATTTTACTAAAGTAAAATCATTTGATATCATGATTAAAAAAAAGTTACCATTTGCTGGCACGGTGATATTTCGTCACATATACATTCAGACTTGTTCTAATGGTGGCCTTTATTTACAAGTCCAAACAATTAACTGTGTAGTTTTTCTTGGAATCAGCAATATTTTACACATTGCTGTAAATAAAAGGGCACGTGTAATTAAATAAAATGGATTTGATGTGGCATTCATTTGCAAATAACATTATAAACAAAGGGAAATTAAAATAGCAGTACACGGAAGATGGGTAGCATGTATATGTCTTTGATCGCTGTAAAATCGCTACACGTACATCTTTTATTTTTGTGATTTTATGATAATAATTATATCAAAAAAGATATTCACAGTCACAATTTCAGTCACGTTTTCGGATTCTCGGGCCTCGTGATGCTGGCATTGGATCAAAACGTTAAACACATTGGGTTTTTTTTTTCATTCCCAATATGAAAATTGATTGTATGATTTTTAAGTTTAAATTTTACATTCACGAATGCATGTCGAGGGTTGGAGCGTGAATATAAGATCTGTATGTTCTAAAACTGATACTTGCGTATCCTGTCATTTGTATGTTACCATCATGCCTTCATCAAACTAACTTTCAATAATCGAGAGTAGTCACCTTAAATATTCATATTGTAAACACATCCGATGCGAAAATTATTTGAAAGCTCGCGAAAGTTTTATGCATTTTCTCGCTTATAATAATTTAATTCATAAAAAAACATCGTAAGTTGCATCATTTCATACTAAGTTAACGGAGAGCCTTGATTTTTAAGCACATTACATGGTACACAGTCTCATTACACATAAGGAATTTTGCGAAACCTTTATAGGCACCGGTCACTAAAATCCACGATTTCCATTCATCGCTTGCATTTCGTAAATGCACAAATTCAATGCGTCACTCACATTGTATGATTTATTTCATTCGTAAACAATACAAAGCTCCATCGTCGCATTATAATCCGTTTGTGCATTATTCATTACAAACGTTGAAAAACCAAGAGATTCGCGGTGCTTGTACAACGTACACTACAAGATCCATTTTACAAAAATATATGAACTCCGGATTTGCTTATATCGGGTCGATATGAAAATATACCGGGAATCGCGGTTTTTTTTTTTTTTTTTTTTTTTTTTTTTTTTTTTTTTTTTGATGCATTTGTCACATTACATTGTTATTCAGTTTTTAGATAAAAATACGAAAATGAGTTTAAACATTGTTATACAGTTCATGATCATAATACATCTGTGATACTAGTTATTACTATAGTTATAGCATTATTAAACATTGTTTTAACAACAACAATGAGTATTGTAGTTCATTACCATTCATTCGTGTGAAATAAACCACTGCGGTAGATCAGTTGGTAGAGTGCTCGCTCCGTAAGTGGCCCGGAGATCGTGGGTTCGAACACCAACCAGGTCTGACCAAAGGCATGAAAGTGGAAAGTGGGTAGTGACTGTTCTTTCGCCAAGCACTCGGCATTACGAAAATGAAAGTCATGGTTCTTAAAACTTAAAATAAACGAGGTCCCATGTCCTAGCACGATAAAGAACACTGTTTTATAATGTCATCAGAGCAACACACATGCAAATTTTCTGCACCTTCACTTATAGTTGGCGACGTCTCGATATAAGTGAATACATACATACATATATATATATATATCCAGCAGGAATTGAGCACTATGTTGTTATTCCACACGAATTGAGTAATGGTGTTTAACGTCCAAGTCAAGAATATATATATATATATATATATATATATATATATATATATATATCTATATATATATATATTTTTTTTTTTTTTTTTTTTTTTTTTTTTGACTTGGACGTTAAACGCCATTACTCAACTCGTGTGGAATAACAAAGTGCTCAATTCCTGCTGGAAAACATGTTCATGAAATAAAAGAACATTACAACTCATACTCCTCATATAATGCTTGATGTAACAGACTTCATAGCATCAGGATTTGTCAGCAACTCTTTTTATAGGTCTAACTTTGCTGATAGTTGATGGCGCACCAATAGAAGTGAAATAATCGTGTCGCATCTAATCATACCGTGTAACACTTTGCATTGCTCGGTAAGCCTTACTAAGAACATGTCCAATTATCTCAGTTAAGATTCTGTACACACAAATCCAAATATCACGTCAGATTTCTTTTCAAATCACAGTCGGTTACTCAGAAGGTTTTTGACTCTCCGCAACCAAGTGTTCTAGTTTTGTGAACAAACATTAAAGACCTTGTCGTAAGGATGATTCCTTTCAAATTCCAGTTATATAAACCATAGGTTTTAGAGAAAGGGTTGTTTACATGAACCTTTACGCATTTTATATTTACATACGACTAAAGCCAATTTCATAAATAATGACATAAAGCCATGACCAGGCATCCTGCCAGCTTACTTCAACTAACACCATCCATAATGAACCACGGCAGTACAAAACCAAAACATTCATTCCAAACCCGTGGATTAATACCAGAAACATTAGAAATACCATGATCAGTCAGAAACACAAATCCAAACTAGGCAAGAAAGACAAGAGTTGTCAGAACATTAGCTTGCAGCCCAATATACAATTAGTTCAAGATGATGGTATCCTAGAAGTCTGGCGTTCTGATTGGCTAAATCAATCTTCTTTCGATTGTTTGAATCTTTTACCCCCTATGCACTTTCACTTTTAGCCAATCAGAACGTTTACCGAAATTCGGTACAGGATGACTGTGGCAATGTCAGAATGTGCAATGGTCAAATAAAGTTTAGGCCCCGTAATTATAACACGGTTTAGAGACGACAATGACAGACATTTTATACGTCATTCTTTTGCGGAATGCATGTGAAAAGAATGGTATACGTTGCGTTTTGAATTCCCCAGCATTAAGTCAAAAAAAAATCGAGGGGGTCAACGTTTTGGATGGTGTGAAGATGGATACCTTGTGTTATGTTTAAGTGTTATTGACAAGTGTCTGTGCGTCAAAACGGGAAAAATTCATCATTACAATGGATGAGAAGGAAGAACACTGAAAAATTTTGTTTTATTACCTACAGGTCTTTTTTATTATGTTTTTATAATGCAAGAAATTTTGTTTTGGCTATTAATCATGACATTTGTTTAGTACTCTTTCCCGGTCAGGTCATTTTCCGTTTTCTATTTTCTCTTTATTATTTTTTGTATTTTCGATATGTCTCGTATCAGTCCTATATTGTTTATGATAATATCCGAGGTATCGCAAACAGAATACTTAACTCCCTTGATTCAACCTTTTTCACGAAAGTGTTGTGAATGAAACAGACTGGGTTATTCGGGTTAAGAGTACCTTACTTATTTCACAATATTTTGGCTTTTAGTCTCTAATGTCTACATTTTCTGCCAGTCGTCCACACCGCAAACACAGAAGTAAACACTTAAATGCCGGATTTGTTGCACATAATGGTATGTATTTCTGTAGGTTTTGATGCGGAGTTGTTATGCAGATCACGAGAAAAGTTCTACAGTAGCATAAGCAGATAAACGCCTGTCTGGTGGTAAAAGGGAAAACTTTTTATCAATAGTGTCTTCATATTCTAAATCTAATCACGTTTAAACAATCATTTGTCAATAGACACCAGATCTAAGGTTTATGTGTTCTGACTTTGTATCCTATGAGACATATCGACAGCTTATCAAGATATTCATTAACTTTCACAAATGTAGCCCAGATACCCCTTAACACTCATCTTGAGTGCTATCTGGTCAAGGCAGGCACTAGACAGAATATATTCTGTAGTCAACAACCCCGAGGTGACCAACCTGAAAAACCTTAATACCTAGGATGGGGATTGAACCTGCGACATTCTGCTCCAAAGTCAAATGCTCTACCACTGAGCTACCCAAGTATACAGCTCTAAGGAGTGTAAATTACACTAAACTCCCCTCCTTTATCCTTTAAGGAGCCAGGCATCAATTGTTCCTACAGCCATACAACAAGGTATAGCCATAATCATACATAATCTGTATGCTCCTTTAACCTTAAGTGTATCCTCGTTGCCATTGAAGTGACCAGAGCTGAAAAAACTTTTATACCCCTGATGGAGATCGAACCCGCAACATTCTGTTCTGGAGTCAGATGCTCTACCACTGAGCTACCCGGCCTACAGCTCTATAGTGTAAATTACACTACAACCCTTTTTATTGATAATATGGGGACATGAGACGTCAGGCAGGAACATTCTTCAAATACTGCAGTACTAATTAGTTGCTAGAAGATGGTGCACCACAACATAACAAAACAAATTCCAAGAATATTGAACCTGTAATTTCTTGTTTTTGTAGGCAGACTGCTTTATAACAATCTGGAATCTAGCTACAATGCTACACTGTAATTTGAAACTTTTCGCAACATAAAAAAGTTTTTGTTGTGCATGAATAATCCCTGTAACTAAATTCTAAATTATTCCACCCAAGTATTCATTTGGAAAGAAATTATTGATGAACAATTTTATTCTTCTGTTCAATAATTCTAAATGTTTATGTTACTTTTTTTTTTTTTTTTTTTTTGGTTGTTTTTTTTTTTTTTTTTGCTGTTCAATAATTCTTAATGTTTTTTTCTTGAATTTTTACAGATGTAACTATACATGAGTTTGCTGATTCATCAAAACAAGTAAATGGTAACAGATTGAAGAAAGGATTCTCCAGTATTCACTCAGTCAAACAACAAGGTGACATTTAAATAGCAGTACATGAACAACTTTTACACACCTCTTTGTTTCCTAAAGTTTTGTAAAGGGTTTTCTGAGGCCAAGTGGTCTAAAGCACCTGTTTACAGATCACAATGCCTTGGTGCTGATAATAATAACATGAGGTCTATCAGTTTCTGCTGAAATTTCCATATTTTTCTACAGGAGTTACAGTTTCCTTCCCCATGCCAGATGCCAAAATGAGTGAAATAATCTTATAATGGCACTTCACCAAGCAATTAACTGTTACCATATTGCTACTTGTAATTATGGGATCCTTATGATGTTCTTTCTCATATTCTATAACCCACCACATGTACCCTGATGGAGTTTGAACTCCTGAGTAAATAAAAGGGATAGACTTCTTATTCAGTGCAAGGCAAAGTCCTAATTTCAGAAAAATAGAAATTTTAAAAGTTTGTTTTATTATTTCTGAACAAAATATTCTTTTGATATTCGTGATAAAATTTGATGCTGAAATTTCTGTTTACTGGTATATAAAAAACTTACAAATTCAAATCCTCTTTTTTCTTCTATAAACAGCTAAAACAGTTCCTGAGATGGCAACCAGTAACCTCGGTCAGCCAGAGGAACTAAGTTGGTTTGATAAAGATTTAGATGATTTTGATACACAAATTGAATGTGACAATTCAGATGATGATGACCAAGAGCAGTTAATAGGTTTGTATTTCATGATCCAGGTCCAAGTTTCACAAGCATTTCTTAACTAAGATTTTTCCCTATCTTAAATATGGCAAATTTAGTACTGTAATAATTTTGTTACCGGTAATTTTTCAAGAATTTAAGGTGTCATTTTGACTGTTTTTCCAGTCAAGTTTTTTACAACTACATTTCAATTTTATTGAAACTTTTTATTTGAAATATCATAAAATGTAGCCAAAATTTGCTAGATTTAAGATAAGGAAAATCTAAGGTAAAGAATGAATATGAAACTTGGGCCTGAACTGTAATTACCATAAAAAGATTGACATTTTTGTTTCTGAATTTTTTAATCTATAAAGTAGAAAGGAGTAGATTCTAAACAACTGAGTGACATACTACAACATTTTGCCTGGAGGTATTTTTTTGATAAAAAAATGCAAGAGTTATTCTTCTTTCTATGTGTAAATTTCATTCTACATCTTGAGTAGATCATAAACAATTTCACTGGTCAATACCTATTGTAATATTGTAAGGAAATGAAACAATCACCGATGTCTGACTCTGAACAAATTAACTTAATATAATTTAAGAGTTACGAGTGCTGTTAAACATGTTTTCAGTATCTTCATGATAATAATTTTCTTCAATCTTTTTAGAATCAAAAAGTTTGAAGCATGTTGGTTCCAGTGTAAAAGACAACAGTGGTAAATGTATCCAGCATATGTACCCAGTAGACCTGTGGCTGGCATTGTCTTTTCATATTGATCCTGAAGATATTGGTAGATTTGCCGGGATATGTCGCTATGCCAACATGGCAGTACATACAGTACAGTTCTGGAAACATTTATATCAAACGTAAGTTACATCAATATACCAATATGTAAATCAATTTTATTTACCAGTAGATTCAGCAAGGCCTCTATAACTAAGAGGTCTTTAGTGTTTACTTACCAAATAGTCTATAAATGTCTAGGCTTGGTTCCCAATTGATATCTTTATAAAAAATTTTCAAAAAATGTCAATGTAGTGTACTGATCTCCTGATTTTCAAGAAAATATGTCATTTCATTGAAGAGTATTATACGCTAACGAGGTATATAGGAATTACCCTGCCCATCTGTCTGTCCTTCTATCCATCTGGATATCATGTCTGTACTATATTTTATGTCTATTGATGGATTTTGATTAAACTTGACTTGTAAATCCACATGAAACAATGTGTCACATGCCAAATGTACTGTCCGTTAGGCTGTCCCAATATTTTGTAAGCTCCATTTTTTTATGTGATTGGATGGAATTTGATCAAACTTGACACAAATGTAATCCAACACGAGGCGCTGTGCCACATACTAAATATAGTGTTCATTTGCCTGTGCCAATATTGTGTCTTCTCCATTTCTTCCATGTTAATGGATGAATTTTTATCAAACTTGCCATAAATGTAATCCAACATGAGAGGAGGTGCTGCTTACAAAACTTAGGTAGATAGTTCTAGTCATGACCCAGTGACAAAACCTATGCAGGTGTCATCTTCACTGACAGTTCTAGTTTTGAAAAATATAAAATTCATTTTCAATTTGTGGGTCTTATTACATGTTTAGAGAAGACACAGCATTAGCACCACTGTCCTCTGAACATTGACCTGTCCAATTGACCATTCATTAGGAATATTCATATACAAATGCATGATTATCCATCCAATACATGGGTAGTAATAAGATTGGCAGTTAATACATAAACCATGCATGTTTCCCATGATGTATACGAAATAAACACCCGTGTTTCCAATACACAAATGTGCTGGCCCATGATGAGTATGTAAATGAAAGATCAAGCATACAGGTCAATGTTGTTTGCCTGTAACTTAAGTTGACATTTGTATATTTTCAGGTACTGTTTACATAATACCTCCGTGTTACCTAAGGATTTACAACCTTGTACATTAGAGCGTATTCATGGTTTACGACAACGGGTGATACGATCTGTGTTTTATGTCTATTCACCGCTAGTGGAGCGAATCAAAACAACCATTCCATTTGAAAATGAGCCCTATCATCTGATTGGACAAAGATGTATACTGAACTGGCATGAAAAAGTGAAAAATAAATGGGTGTTTAATTTTAAATTTAAGAATGAAACTATAAGCAGTGAAAAGAATTACTTAGTAGAGAGAAGACGACATTATGACTTATTTAGAGGACATAATGATTTGTTTTATAATCCCTTAAACGGATGTTGTATGTTACAAATCGTCTGTCATAACTTTGTAAACATTCCGCCGATATTAGGGCTATTACTAAGTCAGATTTATCTCAAAGTGGGACACGGAATGAGATATCACTGCCTGAAATTAGTGTTTAATTCCAGTGTGAACTCTGGTAACCTGTCGGGTAACAGATATGGAGTGTCAGGGGATGTAGTTGTAATAATTGATCCAGCGATAAATTTGAAGGTATTTCCATGGTGGAATCCACAATATCAAATCAGCTGAATAAAATTTACAAACATCAATGATTAATTTTATTTAGATCTGGTGAAGGAGATATTTATATGAAGTAAACAGTTAAATCATACAGGTCCTGCTTCAAGAACTGTTTTTACATTGAAAATTAAAAAAAAAATAACAGACTGAGAAATTTTTATTATTCAAATAGTTTTAAACAAATCAAGATTTTATTAGATTTTATATGAAATATGGTGCTGGAACCTTGCATATTTATTAAAACACATCTCACATATTTTATTTTTTTTATAACTTGTTTTACAAGTTGATTGATATTTTGTCGATTTACTGAGATTAATCTTGTGATACTCTGTCTATAAAGATCAATTTGACATACAAAGCCAAGGCAGTGGTCAGAAATGGTATCTCTGACCTAAAAAAATGAAAACTGTAATTAGAAGACCTTGCTCGAGTGGTGTCAAAATTTTACTTTTAAATTTGACAAAGAAATCTTTTAAGTCCCAGTGACTAAAACAGGGTACAATTGAGCTCATTCTAGCAATAAAACTTTATACTGCTGGTTATTTATTTCTATAGATTGTCTGTTTATATGTCTGTATGGTAGTGGTGATATGTTCAGTAAAACTTTGAACTTAAAAGACACTTCAAGTTATCATGGAGGCATACAGCTTAAAGAAACTAGTCTTCAAAGTTGTTTTAATATGCGATAGTATTTTATTCTAGAAATTAAAAAACAAAATTATGACTTTTGAGTTATCTGTGATATTCGAGTTATAAAAGGTAGTTGTAATATAGAACAGAAAGTATTTTATTTGTAGAACATCTAAGCAGTGGGTTCCCAAAAAGGGAAACTGTACATGGACCCTTTAGTTGAACAATAATAAGGTCCTTGGGTCTTTTGTTACTCGTATATAAAAGCTACATGTATACCACAGTTTTAAAGTTCTACAGGGTCAATACTTATACAACTACATGTATTAATACACTATAGTTATTATAATATCTGTGAAATAAAAGCCAATTTATAAAGATAACTAAAATAGTGTTTGTATTATGTATTATGTCACATGGCAATATCATGTTTTAATACCCAAGCAAAAAAATTGCATCTTTTGTTGTAGCCATCAGTACAGTGTGGTGGTGTACAGAATACATTTAGAGTAAAACAACCCTAAAAGGTCATCTCTATATAAAGCCCACCTGCCCATAAAGCCCACTTTTACTTTAGCCTTCAAACCAAGTTGTCTTACGGCTATTGATTTTATTGCGGTCAACCACAAGCGAGACACGTTCTGTAGCTTACCCGAGCTCAAAATTCCACAAACAGAAATCATTAAAGATATATTGCAATTTCATGGGCCTATATGTGACACCCCTAGCTGGCTGAATAAATGATCACAAATAAATTTACATTTATAGGCAAACAATATTGATATTTCGCTCGACCTTTCAACTGGAATATTCATATATGATCCTCCTATTAAATGTGTAGCGTTAAGATTTACATTTAATACATTAACAAAACATGTTTCCTGTGATAAATAAAAACCTGTGTTCCCCATACATAAATGTACTCATCCATATTTAAATTAAAAGGTAAAGCAGACAGGTCAATGTTGTTTGACTACCTCTAAATGCTTTTAATGATTTCAAAATTCTGGCTTTATAGTCCGTCAGCGATATCTTGGCAGTGTTTATAAACATGAAAGATTCCACGTAATGCAGTTACCCAAACACAAGGATATATAGGTGGGGCTGGCAAATGAACGCATTAAGGGGTGAATATATATATATATATTTTCATACGATAATGCTGTATTAATACCTGTTGGTGTATAATATCGCCATGTTTACAAACACTGCCACAATATCGCTGATGGACTATAATAGAATACACTTTACCAAAACTTGTTATCAGGAGATGAACATCCACATGTTTTGTCTTGTGTTGCCAGGGAGTAAAACAGGAGGTAAACAAGGATTTTACCCTTGTACATACAGGTTTCTAGTGGCCCCTAATTGTCATATGCTCTATATCACCTTGCTATGCTGTGCTATGTTTAGCTAGTAAAAAGATTGTTTGATTCAATACTGAATAAGGTTTCACATCCCAGTTAAGATTATTTCACTTTGATCAAGACATCTTATGTAGAAGCAGCAGAAATTTAAACCTTTTGCACTGACGGCAATGTGCAGTCACGGTTATTTTAGTTGTCATGCCTTATCACAACGGTGAATATTGGCTTAGTGTCTCATCTAAAAGAACCCAATTGCAGTTGCCTTTTTTGATTAACCTGAGCATACTGTGGAGTAGTGTGGACCTATTCTCTATCCCTGATGTCCCATAAGGCAGCTTAACAGATTAACATGATGATTTATGACCAACATTATTCCAAATAAGATGATGTCATGTCAAGCATGTTCAAACAATACAGTTCAAGATGGAAAATATGTTCTGTGTTCTTAGCTGGGTTGGGTGTTGCCAAGTACATGGCTTTCAGTGTTAATTTTCAATAAGTACAGATACTAATTAATTTGAACATCTAGTTTATTATTACAAGTAGTATCATTTACATTGAAACATTAATACACAACATGTCAGTAAAGTAATTATTATATAAATGTTTTAACATACAGTACAATCTATATATTATCAGAAACCATATATACTTAACAGTAAAACCTCAATTCCACACTAACATTAGTTCAGTCAAATTTTGGCATTATAAAGGGGTTTGGCGATAAATTGGGGGTGGCAGATAAGAAAAAACATAACAAAATCAATTTAGGGACTTCAAAATAGCGTGGCAAAGGTATCGAGGGGCATTATAACAAGGTTTTACTGCACTGTATATAGTTTTATATTCACAGTGTCAAATTTTTCGCTGTTTGACAATGACTAGTTTATTCACGGTGTCACATTTTCACGGTCTTGTAAAAACATTACTGAATGCCTCAAAATGCTGTATTTTGCAGCAGTTTTGTTTGCGCGAGAATACACTTCACCACGAATAAAGCAAAAACAAAACCACAGCGAAATATAAGCAATATTCAGTATATAAATGTATAGTACACATTGGAATTGTAACATAAGCATTTTGCATATCAAAATGGTTCCCTGATAAAAAGCATGATTCCATTTTAAAGAGAAGACATCAAAGTAATATCAACAACATTTATGATGTTAAAACAATTGACGGTTCAGCGCCAGCGGCCACACCCACAATGTTCCAACAAAGGGTCAGCATGATTGATTTACATGCAAAAAGAAAGAAAACTCTGCCTGAATTGTGCCGTTTAATGACGTCACTGACACTAGTACGTCATTAGTTGCCAAGATGCTGGTTTGGTACCGTGATGGCCGCCAGTGTTGGAACATACATGTAATAGGCATGATCAGCAATACATCAATTGAATTAGTCTAACCTGTCTATAAAGACCACTCAAGGGAAATTGTAACAAGTAGTTCTTATAGACAAGATAATATCTATATGGTAATAAACTATAACAATCAAAAATAAACAATTCTGTGTAGAAACTATAACAAAACACATTACAAACTTAACATTTATAGTATAAAATAATATAAACTGACCTACAGCTTAAAACACTGCATGAAATAACAAAAGAACATGTATAGTATATATTTATGCTCAATATACCAGTATAGATACTGACTGCCATCCATAAATTATTACACATTTTTAAATTGTTAATATAATTTTTTTATTTCGATCTTTATTCATGTAAAGATAGTATAAACAAACATAAAAAGACATTTAAAGTTACACCATTCACACACACACACACACACACACACACACACACATCTACGTATACACCAGGTTGTAATTGAGATTTCTACACCTTATATTGTACAAGACGATTATATAAGGCCATAAAATATGTCTAACCTACTTTTCACAAAAAGAATTATATTTACCAATTTTCTGTGAATATATTTATCAGTTTTCCTTAATACAATATTTTTTTTTAACTGTTGAAACAAGAGGCCCATGGGCCTTATACGCTCACCTGATAACTAATGGCTAGCTAATAGATTTAAAGTAAATGTAAATACTAAACCCCAATGACTTTTTTCTTTACATCAAAAGGATCATTGTATCAATACCTACAACATTCTAATATACATGCCTATGCAAAACGTTTATAGTTTTCAAGATAATTAACAATTTCAGTATTGTTTTACATCTGTGACCTTGACCTTTAAACCCATGACCTTTTCCTTTACATCAAAATGATCGTTGTATCAATATCTACAACATTCTAATATACATGTCTATACAAAAAATTTATAGTTTTCGAGATAAGTAACCATTTCGTTATTGATTCGCATCTGTGACCTTCACCTTTGAACCCATGACCTTTTTCTATACATAAAAATGATTGTTGTATCAATACCTACAACATTCTAATATATATGCCTATACAAAAAGTTTATAGTTTTCGAGATAATTAACCATTTCAGTATTAATTCGCATCTGTGACCTTGACCTTTGAACCCATGACCTTTTTCTATACATAAAAATGATTGTTGTATCAATACCTACAACATTCTAATATAAATGCCTATACAAAAAGTTTATAGTTTTCGAGATAATTAACCATTTCGGTGTTGTTTTGCATCCGTGACCTTGACTTTTGAACCCATGACCTTTTTCTATACATCAAAATGATCGCTGTATCAATACCTACAACATTCTAATATAAATGCCTATACAAAAAGTTTATAGTTTTCGAGATAATTAACTATTTCGGTATTGTTTTGCATCTGTGACCTTGACCTTTGAACCCATGACCTTTTCCTATACATCAAAATGATTGTTGTATCAATATCTACAACATTCTAATATAAATGCCTATACAAAAAATTTATAGTTTTCGAGATAATTAACCATTTCGGTATTGTTTTGCATCTGTGACCTTGACCTTTGAACCCATGACCTTTTTCTATACATCAAAATGATTGTTGTATCAATACCTACAACATTCTAACATAAATGCCTATACAACAAGAGGCCCAGGGGCCACATCGCTCACCTGAGCAACTTGCT